>JABUQX010109328.1:0-5000 GCA_015478945.1 Trachelipus rathkii
AAGAGAGATTATATATATATATATATATATAATATATATATATATATATAATATATATTACTATATATATTATTTATAATATATATACTTATATAATATATTACATCAGCTACCTGAGCTGATACGTAGCATTTAGCATCGATTCCCTGCAGGCGTCGAGGCTATTTCATGATTCTACAAAATCTTGAACGAAATAGACCTTATGGGTGGACAGGGTGCAAAAATTTCAAGAGGGAGGCAGAATGATTTAGGTGAGGGCCTTAAATTAGCAATGGACTGCTGGAAACAGCGAACTAACACCAGCCACTCCTCCTCAAAGGACATCTTTCCTTTCAGCATAGGCAGAATTGTTGAACTTGTCATGGAAAATATATACACCCCCCTAGTTCTTGCTGCTGTGAGAGAGAATATTAGTACTGGTGGGGATAATTTTGAGGGCAAAAGAGGTCCAGCCTTAACTGCTTTTAATTTGAGCACCTAATCTTTTTTGAAGGTAATGGATCTCTGTTCTTTGACGAAGACATTGAGGAGGAAGAGGAGTCAAATCTTTCTCTTATTAATATATCATTCAATTTTTCATATAATATTATAAATAAACTTTTTGTAAGGATATATTGTTACTAATTTAGTATTTAATATTAAAACCTTTGTGAAGTCGACATTATTAGTGAAAGACGTGCGGACGTGCGGAGGTGCGGACTTGCGATAGCGGATGTTTGATGGTCTGAATAGGTGCGGAGGTGCGCTAGCGGACTACGTTTTCTCGAGGTGCGGAGGTGCGCTAGCGAACTACCCCTCCTAAATGGGCGGGGTGCCCACCTCTGATATATATATTATATATATATATATATATATATATTATTATATATATTATATATATATAATATTTATATTTATATATAATATATATATAATAATATTATATATATATATATATATAGTATATATAGAGTTGAGTAATTGATGGGCATGACATGATGTGATTATATGTATATTTCTTACATCTTACATTCTTTCCCAGTCAGGCTTACGAGCCTGTACAGTGGGCCAACCTCCGGTTCCATCTTATTCTAATGATCATACGATCCCACCGCCATCTAGCTCATTCCATCGCTATATGTTCGCATGCTGTGTTTCCTCACGATCTCTACTGTGTCTCTCTCCACTCTTCCTCGGTCCTTGCCCCTCGGTCTCACTTCCCCTCCGGTCTCCACGTCCACCCTCCTGCTGGCAGCCTTCTCTCTGTCTCTCTGCATCTCGCTGCATCTTTCCAGTGTCCCCACATCTCAGTCTTCGCTGCGTCCACTTTTATTCTTCATGGTTTCCTTCACCCACGCTCTCCTCACTATCTCGTTTCTCACTCTCTCTCTTCTTGTCTTTCCAATCACGTCCTATACACATTCATCTCCGCTGTCTGAATTCTAGATTCTATATCTCTCCCTGGCATGCTCCATGTCTCTGCCCATACAACAGTATTGGTGTCAACACTGCCCTCGTATAATTTGCTCTCTTCACCTCTTTGTTCATATATTTTTCTTTCAAGATACTGCTCTGACAGTCCTGCCATACTGCTCAATCCTGCTCAGTAATTTCCTTTGCACCCCCCTTCTCTTCCTCCAATTGCTTCCTAGATATTTATATCTAATCCAGCATTTAATCTCTCTAACTCGTTACCTCCCTATCACTTCCTCCTCCTCGCTCCCTGTTTTTTACTACTATTATTTCTGTTTTCTCTTCACATTCATATTCAATCCTGTTTTCCTGCTCAACTTTCCGGCAAAAAACCACCAGCACGTCATTTGCTTCAAACCTCTCCCGAATTCCACTCCAAAACCCAAATCATCTGGCATATACAGATTCTCCCTCAATCTCTTCTAAACTCGTCTTTTGACACTCTTAATGATGTGGTCCAAATATCGTTATAAACAGTATCGCAGGCGGACAGCACATCTACAACTGCCTTAACGGTCCAGTTTACCTCGCAAACCATTCCAAAACACGTTTTTTATCCCTGTTCTTATTTTTCTAACCCTGGGGTAATGTCAGTGTGGCGGGGTTTATGAGGGCATGAATTCTTACCCGTTCAGTAATGGTACTATTCTCTTACTGCCTTTTATTCAGTCTTGGCTCCATTTCATAATGTCCTGTGCTCCGTGAATTCGATGTCGCACAGCTTCCCGTCGGTCGAGCATACAGATATAAACCAATGCTTCTTCTTTGTCAAGTCTTGAAGGCGGATGATTATGCTGATTCTCTTTATAATCTCCCATGTTTTTTGTTTTCCTGTTTCATTTCTATGCGAACATTAAATTCGAGTACATGGCATCTTCTAACACCGGCATTTTTGTATCCGCGGGAGGAGGAAGATATGGTCTGTACCCATACTGCTCTTCATCCAATCTTGAGTCTTGGTCAGGATCTTTAATTTTTCTTTTCTAATTTCTTTCACTCTTTTTTCGCCATGTGATTCATTAGTGAGATTCCTTCTTAATTTTTAACAATTTATACTGTTGCGTCCCCCTCTACCCTTTATATAAATGGGAACTTTATTATTCGACGCTTAACCCTGCGCAACCTTTTCTACCGGCACTTGTGCTAAAAGAGCATCTCCCCAGTGCGAAATGTGCTTGTGGTTTTGGCACCATAACACCGGACCCATACAATAGGAGTATTAGCATCTAGGTAGCGGAAACCTAGTTTCAGAAATTCAGCATCATAGGCTTTTCAGCCTTCTCAGTGGCTGCACTCGCCTCCCTCCTCCACAACATCAATATTTATCCCATCCTCACCAGGTTTCGGTAATGTTAACGAAACAGGAGGTTTTTCCCGCTCCTTCAATTTTCCTTAAAGCTCCTCAGATATTCCTCTCCGTTATTACCCCCTTCCTCTTCTCCGCCTCGCACGTGTTCCTTCTCTTCCTCTCTACTCCCTTTTCCTCTTCCCGACTGAGGCAATTGCCACATTCCACAACTCCGATGTCAAGTACTCTATCCACCTTTTGTTTTTTTTCCCCGGGCTTAACATGTTCTCCTCATTTCTTTGTCCATTTGATATTACATACTTCTACTCTTCGGCTCCTCTATAGTTTCTTGCCAATCTATCTCTAAACTTCTTCTTCTGCTTTCCTTCATATCATCTCCATCAGTTCCTTTGCTAAGCTTCTAAGTCAACCATCCTCCCTTTTGCCTCCTCTTCAATCACTCTCTATCTCTCCGCTCATTTCTTGCTTCCCACGTACACGGCTCCGATTTATATATATAATTATATAATATATAAATAATATTATATATATATATAAAGTATATATATATATATAATATATATATATATATAATAGTAATATCATAATATATAATATGGTAATATTTAAGTATTCTATATATAGGGGTATAGATATATATATATTAAAATAGTATATATATTATATATATATATATATATATATATGTATATATATATATGTTATATATATAATATATATAATTATATAGTATATATATTAATAATATAAATATATAATATATATATATATATATATATACTATTATATATATATATATATATATATATATTTATATATATATATATAGTAATAGCATAATATATTATATGGTAATATAATATAATATATAGTATATAATATAAATTATTAATATAAGTATACGTATATAATATATATATAGTATATATCTATAGTATATATAATTATATTATATAATTATATATATAATATTTATATATTATATATATATATATATATATATATATATATAATATATTATATTATAATATATATTATATATATACTATATAATATATTCTATATATATATATTAATATATATATATATATATAATATAATTATATATATATAATATTACAGAAATCGAAATTCAAATTTACAATTATTCCCATAAACAGTCCCCAGATAAAGATGACAAAAATAATTATTATTTTTATATACTTTTAATCAAATGTAGAAAACATCCGCAACATCCTCAATTTTTCAAAAGCGGATGCGGATGCGGATTGTGCCGTTTAGGTGAGGGATGCGGCGAAATGCGGATGCGGATGCGGATTGTCAATTTAAGGTGCGGTATGTTCGCAAAAATGCGGATGCGGCATGCGGATGTCATATCCATCACTAATATATATATATTTATATATATATATATATATATATAATATATATAATATATTATATATATATATATTTAATATATATTGGTATAATACCATTCAAAACCTTACCAAACCTGTCATCTTATACAGGTTGTGGTAATAAGATTGATTTCAGACAGGAAATCCTTAAGAAAATTGATATTAATTGACCACAAACTGATTTATAAAGGAAAGATCTTGTCTAGAATGTACACAAAACGCAGAGAAGGAGGCGTAGGATTGGTGAAGGTAGATTACATATATAAAAGAAAGTAATAGGGATGGGCCAATACCTGGAAAGCGCAGAAAACTCATTCCACCAATAGATGTATCAACACGAAAGTGGCAAGCAAACAACAAACTTCGCTAATTAAAAAGGAAACTGATTACATGGATATGAATAACATTAGAATAGAACAAGACCAAAGGTGGAAAGAAAATATGTAAAATAAAAAGACTAGAATATTAAATAATAAATTTGAAGCAGAGAGTATGAAGAAACATTTAAACTAATGGAGAAAACAAGCCATATCAAAGGAATACAAGAAAATCATAAATGAAAGCTATATGGAAAGGATAAATCAGTGAAGATATTCACTAGGGGACGATTATAAGCAGAAGGAAAAACAGAGTGATTATACTCGCTCAAGGCCGAACAATCAGAACAAGATGGCATAAAAACATATAGAAAAGGAGAACATCAGCGACAAATGCAGAGTGTGTGACCAGAACACAGAATCTGTTCCTTACATTTTAGCAGGAAGTCGGACTCTGCTAAACAGATATCTAAATACAAAGGCATAGCACCATCTGCAGATTAATTCATTTTAAATTGTGCC
>JABUQX010109328.1:12500-19821 GCA_015478945.1 Trachelipus rathkii
GTGCTATAAGCATAAAGGGATTAGTATGGCTTTTGTTTTTACTGGCTTTAAAGCTGTTTTAAACTCATGTTTTTACTGCTTTAACTCATATGTTTTACTGCTTTAACTCATATATTTTATTAACATTACGTACCTTAAAGGCAAGTAAATCAGTAATCATAGAGGTGTTACCTCCATCAACAGGGAATATATGCTTTTGTTTACTGCTTTAACTGCTTTAACTCATATATTTACTGCTTTAACTCATGTTTTTCTGCTTTAACTCATGTTTTTACTGCATTAATCTGTTTTTATTTTTATCTTTTTATGTGTTTTATATATATATATATATATATATATATATTATAATATATATATATATATATATATATATATATATATATATATATATATATATATATATATATATACTATATATCTATATTATAAAAATTTATATATTTATTTAAAAAAATATATATATATATATTATATATATATATATATATATATATATATATATATTATATATATTATAATATATATATATTATATAATATTATTTACAATTATTATATAACTATAAATATATATTTATATATATATTATATATATATATATATATATATATATATATATATATATATATATATATACATTTCTGTTTCAGTGTTTTACGTTAGTTGACAAGAATTGTAGAAGAAAACGAAAATATGGCTGTAAATAATCAAAAACGTGGTCTAAAACGCACTTTCAGTGGAGATGTCGAACCTGTATCCGAATCCGTGCTCGTAGAAGTAGTCGAAGAGGTGGAACTAGTGGAAGCTGCGGGTACCTATGAAAATGCAGTCGAAGCTGATGATGACCGAAGACAGAATGCTATCAAACCATGCAAAAGGGTAAGTGATGTTACAATATTATTATTATTATATATAAAGTATCTATATATATATATATATATATATTATATATATATATATATCTATATATATACTTTATATATATATATATATATATATATAATATTCATCTTTATTTACAGCGTAAGGTGCTTAGGGGGAGACGAGAACGAAATACCCCTTCCTGTACCAGTGAACACTGATGGAGTTGATCTTGATATATCTACGGATAATGATGAGGAATGTGTGCGAGCTCACTTGAAGCGGAGAGAAAGATGGACTTATTTCTTAATTCCCAACCCGTTGATAATAGGATTCGTCCTAGAGTAAGTTTCTTAGGCATTATTATATTCATAGATGTTATTACAATAGATATATTTATATATAATTATATATATATTATATATATATATATAATATATTATATATATAATAATATATATATATTATATATATATATATATATAATATATAAAATATATATATATATATATATATATATATAAAATATATACTTATAATGCTCTTTCATTAGCAGTGTGATAATATTGGTACTGCCAGTACCCCTTGTGTCAACAAAGTCGGAGGTGGCCGGGATGCAATTAGGCCTGTTAAGAGAAGACTGTTGGCTGAGCTTGAACGTCGCAAACGTCGCCAATCAGACTTAAACACTGAGGCACCCAATGAATCTCCAAATACACATGAAGCCCCCACCCCCTTATCTGAAACGAATATCCCAACTTCGGAATCTACGGTAAGTTACAATCTAATTATTCTATATATTACTGAAAAATATTACTGAAAAATGCTGTTACATAATAGTATGTATTCGAATGTTTATGTATTTTCATTCTTTTTCTCCTTTCAACAGAAATCATCTGCAACCGCTTGCCGTAAACAATCAGACTTAAACACTGATGCACCCAAAGAATCTCCAAATACACATGAAGAGCCCCCCACCCCCTTATCTGAAACGAATATCCCAACTTCGGAATCTTCGGTAAGTTACAATCTAATTATTCTATATATTACTGAAAAATATTACTGGAAAAATATTGTTACATAATAGTATGTATTCGATTGTTTATGAATTTTCATTCTTTTTCCAGAAAAAACGTAGGCAGAAAGGGAATCCAGGACGGATCGCTGATGATGGGGCTGTTGCGGGTCCTTCACGTATAGAGGTATTTCATGACGATGAGGCGGAGGAGGATGATGAACCGCCTGCACCTTTCTCGACAGAGTTGTTAAAGGTAACACGTGAAGGATCTACGCGTAACTCAGGGATTATCGACCACCACCGGTTCAGAGTACGTGTCGATACAACCCAGATCTTTAACGGAATTCGCAACATTAATGACGTACTAGTAGCTGTCATTCACAGTGTGATAGAACAGGTAAGAGGAGTAGTGACATATCGGGAATATACCCTCCGTGCAGGATTCCTTTTTACGGATAGGAATGGAGGTCAATTCCATATACGAATACCTCATGAAATGATTTCTCGACCGAATCTGGCTCAATATTTATCGGACCGCTTTCTAGAACTCTTTCAGTCTGGAGACCAAGCTATGCTGGATGATTTCATTGTAGATGTTCAGATATGTCACATAATCCGGAGGGTAATGGAACCAATTGACCCTTTTGTAAACTTTATACAGCCGTTTACATATAAATACACAGTACACGCATACCTAGTATAAATAACTGAGCATATAGGGAAATAACACCAGTGAGTAGGGTAAGATGGTTGGTTTCCAGGGCTATGAGCTGCATGCTCATAAAACTTACACTCACTGTTCTAAAAGCAGGCAGTCTGCGCCAAATATATAAATTTTTCCCTAAGGATCCTACATGAAATAGGGTAATAGAGATAACAATACAAACAATGCGGGGTCGCCTTATGAAGTACCCTAAATTCCGTTTAATTATACAGAAATAGAGGAAAAATTACAGTGCAGGATATTTGTTTTTACTAAAGATGAGAACGGTAAACTCGAGATAATGTTTAAACCACACGAGCAGAATAGGGACTTACCTCTCTTTGTAATAGGATATGATTCCGAGGAAACCCATTATTATTATCCTTTTCCTGGAGATTCAATCAAGATAGCTCTAGGCAGCGTAGTTCCTAAGAATGTCCATGGACCTGTTTTTTGCCATCTATGTTATAGTTTCACAGACCATTTAATTAATCATTTACAAAATGAATGCACTGAATACAGGTGCGGACAATGCTTAACTTATAAATGTAAAGCTTTGCCGGGGGACACATCTACGCTTTTACATTGTGATAAATGCAATCGGGATTTCTATAATGAGGAATGTCTTAAATTGCATAAAGACCTCACATGCAAATACCTTAACGTGTGTAATTTATGCGATAATGAGATAGTAGCTAATAAAAAAGGAGAACACCAGCATGACTGCATGCACATTAAATGCGGAATGTGCGACGCGAAGTACGGAATAGAGGGCGATAATCATCAGTGTTTCATGAAGAAAATCAAGGTTCCAACAGATAAAGCTTTCGCGAAGCGTAAGCCCACCTTTACATTTTATTACGACATCGAAACCTATAATCATAATAAGCGTGAAGAGGAAGGAGGACGCGTAAAAACTGACATGCTTCCCTATATTCTAGTGAGTATGTTAGTATGCAATAACTGCGGGGAGGAGGAAATAGACAATTCATCACCATGTGAGACTTGCGGTACGGCTCGGACTGAAATATTGTCTTAAAATTTGGAAGCAACAGAAGAGTATGAGAAGTGCCCCGTCGATCTTTTTCTCAATTATATATTCAGATTTGCTGAAAAACACAAGAAGTCAAACATACTAGTTGCAGCTCATAATGGCGGTAAGTTTGACAATCAGTTTGTTTACAGCAAACTGCTTGCCAGGCCTACCGTCCATTCCATATCTTCCAACCCGGTGAAGCGTGGAACAAAATAATACTATGAGAGTAACGCACATATCCTAGTTTAAGACACGTTAATGGTTTATGCCTGTGGCACTGAAAAAACTTCCTAAGATGCATGGGCATTACAGGTGAACTTTCTAAAGGATTCTTTCCTTATCGTTTTCTTACCCTTGAGAATATAAATTACAAGGGAAAAATTCCAGATAAGGAAACCTTTGAGACACATCGAATGTCCGACAGTGAAAAGGCTGATTTTGAACGCTGGTATCAAACATTTAACAATAAGGACTACGATATCATGAAGGAATGTACAACGTACTGCGTTCAAGATGTTAATATTCTTCGTCAATCCTTCGAGAAATTCAGGGGCATCTTCCTTAAGGATCATAAAGTTGACTGCCTACTTGATTGTTCTACCATTGCCGCATTATCGTTCATGGTATATAAAATGCACTTCATGCCTGAAAATACATTGGCCCATATAGGTCGCACTGATGATTCAAACTACTCGTATGATGGTGTGAAATGGCTTACATTCATGGAGATGTATAAGGGTCAGCGAATCGAACATGCAAGGAATGGTGGCGAGCGTAAATTTAAAATCAAAAACAGGTACCTAAAGCCTGACGGGTACGTTGAAATTCCAGCTGAAGACTACGTGCCCTTTGACCTTAATGAGTTCTTATCGTTCCGCCAACTCAACGGTTAATGACAAAACGATAGAACTGAATAAGCAGACGATCCCCTCCACCAAACTGGAATCAACATGAAGAAGTTGTCTTCTCTTCACGGCTGTGTTTTCATTGGTCACCAAGCATCGTACGAAAGGTTAGAAAGTCTCCATGGCGTGTCAGTCGTTGATAGGTTACATGCAAGACCATGAGCAAGAAAGCGGATTATAAGCACAGTTATGAAGTAATTAAGAATATGGGAATGCGAGGGACGAAAATGAAAGAAAGAGTGTGAGGTCAGCTGTGTAAACACCACAACACGACACTGAGAAGCTAGGTAGATCGTGGCAATAATTGGTATGAACTGTGCAAAATGCGAACTAGAGGTAGGTGAACCTGTTGTAGGGGGACCCGTACAGAACCTTTCGTCTATTACTATCCCCGACAGAAGGCGTTCAAGTTGAAGGTACCTAGAACTTCACTTCATTGTATCTTTTGTCCAGAAAACAAGAACCATTTCCAGCGCGGGACACAACCGACTTGTGGTGGCGATCGTTCCTTTCCATAGAAAGTTCGTCAAGGAAATGGATACATTATTTCGGCTCTCGGTATGTTTCGTGTACCCCTCCTAAGACCCTGTTACACTCCGTTCTGCCTGCAGACATGACAATCGTTAATATTTTTCTCTTTGGTAGAACATGACGCATCCGGCTATGAAGGCAAATGCAGACATACGGACAATCAACGTATGTTAAAAGGCGTATACTGCAGTCCTGAGCTGGAATTAGCTGTAAAGAAAGGCTATGAGATCAAAAAGATCCATGAAATTTGGAAATTTACACCTTCAAATGACATATTCGGCAAATACATTGAAACATTCTTGAAGTGGAAAACTGAGGCTTCGGGGTTACCAGATGGAATAACCGATAAAGTCTGTGAAGAATTCCTTCAATACCTGCAAGATTTCAAGGACATTGAGGGCGTAACACTTGAACCAGACAATGAAAGCAATCCTGGAATGCGATATATAGCTAAACTACTCCTCAATTCATTATGGGGAAAACTAGCTCAGCGTATTCCAAAGAATGAAGACATCGTCTGCACGAGCTATGCACAGGTCTGGGAATTAATGAAGAGAGCTGATCTTAAGGTGAGAAATATCATTGTAGCGGATGATAAACATATAGTTGAAGTTACACATACTGGCTTCACTAATAAAACAGCAAAGGCCACAAATGTAGCTGTTGCATCCTTCACCACCGCCTACGCTAGGGTAGAATTATATAATCTCCTCGATTCTCTTGGTCAACGTGTACTTTACTGTGATACCGATAGCTGTGTTTTCACAGCCCGTAAAGGTCAATATATTCCTGATACTGGAAAATTCTTAGGAAACCTGACGGACGAGATAGGACCCGGGGATATAGCTGATAGTTTCGTGTGCACGGGTCCTAAATCCTACGCTATTCGAATAAAGAAGAATGACTCAAGTTATGCTTACATCTTAAAAGCAAAAGGTTTAACGTTGAACAAGGACACCGAGCACATAATTAATTTCCAAGGCATGGCGAAGATTAACTTTGACAAGATGATTAAGGATGTCGAAAAAACTAAGAATCGTGATTGGATGGTCTTAAACGACGACAATCACTTCTACAATATTTGATCAAGGAGTAACAGACGTAACAGCATTAAGCTGTTTACGCGCAAATGATGAGTGAAGATGATGAATCTTCACTTCACAAAGATATCCATAATCTAGATGACTCAGACCAACCACACGTAAATAATGAAAACCATTACCGTGAAGTGTGGGTTCCTGATATGAAAATGCGAGCCAATAAAATAGGTAATGTCACTTTAATAAATGGCATAAAAAGGTTCCGCCACACTTCAAATAAACGGAATCTTGTTCTAGGTAGTGCCCGCACTGTAGCACAGGGATATGATGGAACGTTAATTCCATTGTGTTAATTTCAATGTATAATTTTGATATATGTATATTTAATTTCAATGTATAATTTTGAAATATGTATATATTGCTAAAATAAAATATTTATTTGTAATTACTCTTTCTTACCATTTTTATTTTTGGGTTGCCATTTTATTTTATTTTTTATTGTGTTGCCAATTATTGATTTTATTTTTGATTACGCTTGCCATTTATTGATTTTATTTTTTGTTAATATATTTTGTTTATTTATATGACTGTAAAGTCATTGTCGGATGTGTGTGTGTGTGGTGTGTGTGTGTGGTGTGGTTGTGCGTGTGTTGCTGTGTGTGTGTGTTGTAAGTGTACCGTGTGGTAAGTTGTATATGAGGTAAGTGTTTGTGTGTGTAAGTGTCTATGGGTGAGTGTAAGTTTTATGGGAGAGTGTAAGTGTCTATGGGTGTGTATGTGTAGTGTCTATGGAGATTGTGTGTGTGTGTGTGTTGTGTGGTGGGTGGTGGTGTTGTGTGTGTGTGTGTGGTGTGTGGTGGTTGGGGTGGTGTGTGTGTGTGTGTGTGTGTGGTGGTGTTAAATAATAGACATGCAGTAAATGACACTAAGAATAAAATAGTATTAATATAATAAATTGAGTTAAAGCAGTAAAACAATGAGTTAAAGCAGTAAAAGTTAAAGGAGTAAAACATGAGTTAAAGCAGGAAAACAGTAAAACAAAGCATACTAATCCCATTGGTGTTAGGGGTAAAACCTCTATTGATTTACTGATTTACTGTTTAAGGTATGTAATGCTTAATTAAATATAATGAGTTTAAAGCAGTAAACATTGGTTAACGCAGTAAAGCGAAAAGTTAAAGTAAAACAGCAAAGTTTAAAAGAGTAAAGCAGAAAGTTAAAGCAGTAG
>JABUQX010109329.1:0-25960 GCA_015478945.1 Trachelipus rathkii
AGAAAAAAGAGATTCTCTATGAAAGCGTGGGTGGGTCACTGTTACACTGACCTAATATAATATATATATTATATAATATAAATATATATAATATAATATAGTAATATATTATATATATATATATATATATATCTTATAGCGTATATATATATATATATATATATATATATATATTATATATATATAATATACTATATTATATATTTATAGTATATATTATTATATATATATATAAAAATATATCTATTATATATAATATATTTTAATATATATATTTATATAATATATAATATTAGTATATATATTAATATATATATATATTATAGATATATATATATATATAATTATATATATATATTTAATATAAGTAAGGTATATATGCAATTCATTCCTCATCGGCCGGATACTCGTGCCTTTCCGGCGGAATTAAAATTTTTATTCTCTGGCCGATTATTATGTCCACCGCCAAATGCTCTCCGTGTGCATCCACTAATATATATATATATATAATAAATATATATATATATATTTATTATAATATACTATATTATAATATATATATTATATATATATATATTATATAGACTATTTATTTATTTAATTTTATTTATTTGCTTACCTTTTTCCCGCTTGACGGGTAGTGTACGTACAGCCCACTCATTCACACCTTTTTCCTCTCTCTGCCCCCCACTCCACATCCTCACCCCGCTCAAATCCTCGTCAACACCCTAACCTCTCCGTCCTCTCTTCCCTCCCTCCAGCATCTCCTTTATTCCATCCATCCACCTCCTTCTTGGTCTCCCGCCTTCCTCTCTCCTATCCCTCCGCGCTCCCAAACCTCTCCTAACCATCTCCGTTCTCCATTCTCGACTAGAATGCCATGACCATCTTAACATTCCCTTCTCCGCTCTTCCCCCCAAACCATTCCTACAACACATCTCTCCCCTGCACCCACCTATTCCTAATCCCTACTTCCTGCTAACCCCGTAACCGCTCTCAACCCCTCATCAAATATCTTCCAACTCTTCCTGCCCGGATTCAACCCCCACGTTTCACACCCGTATAATACGCTGGTACACAGATTTTTCAAACATAACTTATCTAACTTTCTGTGATAAATACCCCTTTCCATAATTCCTCAGACCACTCAAGGCCTCATTCTTCTCCGCTACTGTCTAATGTCTAGTCTCCTCCCTTCATGCCTCTCCCCTTAACCAATCCATCCCTAAATATCTAAAAAATCTTTACTTCTTCCATAACTACATAACGCCCCTAGCTCAACCTCTAACCCCTCCCCTCCTCACTTCCTCCTCCTCAAACACTAACACTCTTTCTTACCTGGATTTATTTTAAGCCCCTTTGTCCACACATTCTTCAATCAACTCCTCACCAAATACCTGTCAGCCCTTCCACGTTCTTTCGCGCTGCATTACCCCTCTAACTCCTTTCATTACTTGCTTAAGTTTCTGAGTAAGATCACTTTCCCATTCATCAATTTCCACTATGTCTCTGTACGACTTTAAACACTCCTCACATAAACAAATGATAGCCCGGTGCGCCATTACACACCCCTGCCTCAAGGATCTCACCACCCCAACTACATCTCACTCCACCCACCGGTAAACAAACTGTCTCACAGCACCATTCTATGCTATTCCTATAAGCCCTAATACCTTACCGTACATGTATCCCCCACTCCTTTTCTCCAACACCCTCTCACAATTGCACCCCTCTTCACTCCTACAATGCTCTTAAGTCTAAAAGAACCCATACACTTTCCTTGTCCGCTCTATACTGTTTTCACAGCATCTTAAGTGTACCACCTGGTCCATCACACTCTTGCCTCTCCCTAAATCTCCTTGTTCTTGCCCCCTTCTCCCCTCCGTTTAAACTCGTCACTCTGCTCAATCATATTCTCCCATAACACTTTCCCCTACCTACACTTAAGAGAGACATATAGCCTTCTATATGTCCCACATTCCCCATCCTAGTCCCCTTTCCCCCTTAGACAGGGGAACCACAACAACCATCCTCTCATCCTTGTGGTACCTCACCACTCCTCCCAACAATATATATATTAACCTAAACAACTGCTATCAACAAATAGAATGACTTCTGTACACATCCGTTCATCTCACACCATCCAGGCTCTGCGGACTTCCCTTTTTTTCCCTTTATTACAAGGCCGCACCTAATAATTTCCTCCTTTGTTATTTCATCCTCGCCCCCCCCTCTCGCAATTCCGTTCCCCATCCTACCTCTTGCGAATCTTCTCCCCTCCCCCACCTGCACTTTCATTCAATTAACCACTAAAAAATACTCCCCCACCCTCTTCTACACCCTACTGCGACTCTCCTCCTACCACTCCCCATCTCCTCCTTGATCCTCTCGCCCAACCCCTCCTCTTCTCTCCCTTTTTTTATACTTCTTTCAGAACCTTGCTCCCCGAAATTCAAAATTTTCCAGTCACTTTCTAACACATTGCATCTTTTGGCTCTTCTCTTCGCCCTCTCCACCACCTCTCTTTGGCTTCCACCTAACCTTTCGCTCATTCCTCCTCAGCTTTCCCTCTCTCGCTACTTCCCCAACCACGTTTCACATATAGCCTCCTTTTTCCTTTTCCACCACCTCCTTCACTCCCAGATCGTCTTAGTCGTCCACCATTCGCTCCCTTCCTTCTGCTTGCACTCACCCTTTTTACTCCGCATACCCTTCTAGCCTCTTCATCATACTGCCTCTTTAAAATTCCTCCACTCCCGTTCCACGTCGCCGCATTCCGTCCCCTCACGTTCTCCCACCTATCCTCCATACCTCTCCTGAAAAATTCCCTCCTATCATACTCGCTCTTCCAGATTTTTCCAGCTTTATCCTTCTACTCTCTTCTTTCTCCCTTTCCTCACATCTACTGCTCTCGCTCACCCTTATCTCTAGAAACCACCAAAATAGTGTCCGATCATCCCCCTCGCCCGCGCCTCTAAATAACGATTTACATCTAGTAATCTCCTCTTATCTCTTCCCATTTACACACACATAATCAAGTACCGCCCTCCCCCCCGTTATCTCACTCTTTCATGTATACTTATGGTTTTTCACTTTTTGAAACACCAAGTAATTCCCCCACTATCATTTCTCTTTCACACACACTCTAACAGCGACTTCTCCATTAACTTCCTCTCCCCTACCCAAATGGTCCTATATTTGCTTGTCGCAACCTATCCCTCCTCCTACCTCCGCATTCAATCTCAATAACAAATTTTATCATTTACTCCGAAACTCTTTCCCAGCACTCATTCAACTCACTCCAAAACCTTTCTCTGTCCGCCTCCCCTCGCTCCATTCACTGGTGCATATGCATATATAAAAACCCACATTTCCCCCGGATTTTCACTTTTACCCACATTATCCTCGAACGCACTCTGTCTGCACAACATTACCGATTATCCCAGACACCTTCCTTCCCCTCCATAAACTATTCACCACTTCCCATCGCCCTCATCTCTTCGTTCACCGCCGATATCATACCCTTTCGTATATTTTCAAAGTCCACCTCCCTCTTTCCCTTCAGAGCTTAGTTTCTGTTAACCCTCAGCACATCCAACACCTTTTTCTTCAACATAACCTCCACTTCCTTCCCTTTAAAATCCTCGTTTTAACGGCCCCTGCTCACGTTCATTTACATCCCATCCTATAATACTCTCTCAATACTCCCATCTTCCCTCTTCTATAATATACACGACACTTCAGGCTGCATATTTGCTTTGTGGGACTCCCCAGCCCTAGGCACTTCCAACACCTAAGGCCATCCACCGCTCACCAATATAACAACAATAACAATTAACAATAACAGTGTAAAATGATACTTATAAAAAATATTATAAAGGTTAAAACCCTATCCCTTCAAGAATTTGTTTGTAGATTTGTACTCCCCTTGCCGCTTCTCTTTAAGAAGAAGAGTAGTAAGATTTTAATACCATTTGTCTATTAAAATCTTTGTGTAATTATTTAAATTATTTAAAACCTTCTCTAAAAGTAACTCCAACACAATATATATTCTTCGTTTAACAACAAACCGCCACCTATATACTTTAACCTAGACTTTACAAATTTCTCTCTTAATAACGACGAGGAACGACAGACATATAAAGCAAAACTTAAATAATTATTTTTCTGTAATAGTGTGGCTAAATTCACAGAACAATTATTCTCGTCAATAATATCATTAATTCACTAAACAAATGTTCTCCCTTTGAAAACACCCTCGTTTTAAACAAAGATTATTACTTACTAGGATAGGTTTACGTACATGTCATATTACTATGATCTATTAAAATATACTACGCACCGTTAACTAAAATCAACCTTATCATAGATCTGGTATTTCTATATACAAGACACTGCACAAGTTTTAAAGTTACGTAATCCCACAAAAATATTTCCAAAAAATTTAGAGTGCTGTCACATATTACAAATCCTTTAGTAAACCAGTTCGAGAAGGCAAGCATAACGAAGCTTCGAATTTTTAGAAGCATTTAACGAAGACCGAAAAACGTGACCAAATTTGCCATGCATCGGCAGATGTACGTCCCGGTCAGTCACTAAGCATCAACGATTTAATTTTGCACAACCTGTAATTTTTTGTTTTTCAAAATATTCTCTCTTCGTATATCGAATGCAATTTACAGTTTGGTTTAACACTACACTAATAAATTTCGTGATTCTTCTGTCTCTTCTGATATCAAATTTCATAGGTCTAGACACATACTTCTATTTTTCTTTCCTTTTTGATTCTCTTTGGAAATTGTGATTTTTTTTTCGCTACGATCTTTTTTTTCTTTCCTTTTTGATTCTCTTTGGAAATTGTGATTTTTACGATACGATCTTGAAGTTGTCTTTTAAATTTCTAGTAGTTAAGTTGAATTATTTATTTCTACTCTATATTATATATGTAGATTTCAAAATAAACTGCAGCACATCACAATAATAAAGATGTTTTAGTAAATCACCACGATGAACTACAAAACACTTTAAACTCACAGTTGAGATTGTGTAAAATTTCAAAGTAACGATCTCCACAGAATGGCAATTTATAAGATTGTTATAATATATATATATATATATTATTAGATATATATATATATATATATATATATATAATATATATCATATATATATATATATATATAATATATATTATATATAATATATATATATAATATAATATATATTATATATATTATTATATATATATATATATTATATATATAGTAGTATAATTAAATATATATAATATATATAATATAGTAATATATATATATTATATATATATAATAAGTATATATATATATATATATTATATTATATATATATAATACTATATATATATAATACTATACTATATATATTGCTCTAGACTCAGACTAATTTGTAGACAAGTTTACCTAATTTGAAATCCTTTATCGACTCAGTGTCCTAGTTGGAATTACGCAAGATCTCGCTATATTTTAAGAGTCAATGAGACGTGAAACTTGTTATTCATAAGTCGTTCCTCCATGGATCTTTTTTCTATTTGAAATTTCCACTGATGGTTGCTCAAGTCTTTCAGCTGCTTATATTTTTAGGTTTAGCTTGAATTCAATGTCAGCAGTGTGAATCAGACTAGACAACACTTCACGTCAAGACCAACAACGCAATTGGGTGTCTCCAGCAGAACTGCGCGACTCTTTTTAACACACCAGATGCACGCGTTTTAGAAACCACTCCTTGTCTTTTCAATCATCTCGTGCCTTTTTTGCAAGATTCAATAACTCTTTCTCTCCCCTACGGAATCGAGGAGATTGAACCGGATTCGTTGTAAAAACAGGACCAGCCTCTTCCTGAGATTTTGGAAGTGAAAAGGCAACAAGTGATTTTAGGATGGAAAAAAAGAAATAAATTTAGTAAATGTAACTTCGATGAGATGAGCGACTCCTGGAAATATGCAATTATTTTATAAAAAAAAATTGTTTTTATGGAAATATAGATAGTATAATATATATAAATATAGTATATCGTATTATATATATATTATATAATATATATATATATATATATTATCTATATATATATAATATATATATAATATATAGATATATATAGTATATATAATATATATATATATTATATATATTATATATATATATATATATATATAGTATATATCTATATTATAGTATATTCAAGAGCTTATACGCATGTATTAGGACTGGTTACACACAAACAATGGTTTCTTATATTAAAATCAAATAAGCAGTTCAATTTAATATTTACATATAATCTATAGCCATAATTAATGAGAAATATATAATAGTCATTCAGAATGACCACCTTTTGCTTTAACGAAAGATTTTAACTCTCTGAGCCGTTAGAGCTCACATTAAAGAGTGCATGGCGCCCATACGCTTAAAACTCCCCATAAATTTGCAAATCTAAAGGATTAATATGGGTCGCCACAATGGGCCAATTATATCCTGGGTTAACAGCCAAAAAATCGTCAGGGGTTTCTCAGGATATTTAGACTAATTTGGTGTTCTGAGTCCAAAAATCACCTTGGTTTTGCTCTATCAGGTCAACTTCTTTGGAGATACAGCCATAGGCCTACCTGACGAGCTATACATATGTATAATTATACATATGTAAAATTATTCAGGTAGGCTTATGGCTGTATCTCAAAAAGTTGACCTGATAGAGCACAAACCAAGTGATTTTTTGGACTCAGAACACCAAAATAGTCTAAATATGCTGAGGTTTTGAGTTCAATCCTATATTCTAAAAGAATATAGCGAATAATTCAATATAGATGGTTGCTCTTGAATGATGTTTTCTGTTATCCAAAAGCACTAATTGACCTTTTTTCCTTCTTTTCAGATAATCGATAGGCTCTACAGCGCGACGGATACATGCAGGAATAATCCTGACGTTTTCTGCTACATCTGCGGAGAATCCACGCTGGCAATGCACAGGAAAGGGCATCAGAAGCTTTGTGAAGCGCGCCTACCAGGCTTACTTTCAAGTCAAGCTGGGTGACCAAGATAAGTCTGGGCACCGCACACGGTGTGCAAGACTTGCGTGGAATATCTCCGGCGGTGGACGAAGGGCATGAAAACCACTGAAGTTTGGGATTTCGATGGTTTGGAGGGAGCCCGTCTGACCATGAATCGGATTGTTACTTCTGGCGCCAGTCGCTACTACTCGGGAATAACCGAAGGAATCGAGCAGCTTCAGTACCCGACCCTCCATCTTGCCCCGCCGTCCAGTTGCTCACGGTGCGAAGACTCTGTACCAGGTGGCAGAGAGCTTCCTGACACGGACGACGAGGGCCACCCACTGCAATGAGAGGTCGATACAGATGAGGAGTATGAACACAAGATGGTCCGCAGCCCTTTTTCACAATGTGAGCTTAATGATCTGGTTCGGGATCTCAGCTTGTCGAAGACTTCCGCCGAGCTGTTGGCCTCCAGCCAAAGAGAACAATCTACTCGGTGAGGGACGCGCGTATCACGTTCTTTCGTAGAAGGCTAATCAGGACTACAGGCTCTTCTGCGAGGAGGAAGATCTCGTGTACTGCCGAGATGTCGCCGGTCTCTTGCTAAACTCGGCGCTGCTCAATATGATCCTGAGAGATTGCGGTCCTGCTTCATAGACTAGTAGCAAAGCGCCTTTGAAGAAGTGTGGCTCATATGACACAACGGGGAACGATTCGCCTCAATTCCTTTCTTGGCGCGAACTGCACAACTCTTCAAGAGAAATATAGAAGTCAGTCAGTACGGTGCCTGCGACAAAATCAATATCAGCAGCAACATATGGATCCATCTGCGTCGACCGCTTAAGATGGTCAACTTTCTATTCTTGGTCACAGTCTGGGTACACAAAGTACCCATGCTTTATATGTAATTTCCTCTATAGGAGACAGAGCCCAGCACTATGTGAAGAAAGAGTGGCCGGCGCGAGGAGCAGTTAGTACCTGGGCCAGCAACATCATAAACGAACCTCTTGTTGACCGAAAAGAATTTGTTCCCACCGCTTCACATCAAGCTTGGGTTAATGAAAACAGTTCACGCGCCCTCTGGACAAGGATGGGAGGGGCTTCAACTACCTGTGCCGAGTCCTTCCTGGTAGCACCAATTGAGACGCCTGGCTGAAGGCCGGCATTTTCGATGGCCCCACAGATACGGCAGCTCATCAAGGACACAGAGTTCTAAAACTCCATGAACACGCTAGAGTGCGCCGCTGAAGTTCGCTTGTGTGGTGCAGGGTGGGACAACTTTCCTGGGAACAAGAAGGCAGCAAACTACGTTTTCAGCGACTCTTCAACCATGCAATGATAAAGACTTCAAAACCGGCGCGGTGTTGAGAGTATCAGAATCCATTCCTGTTCTTCAGCACACTGGAAGAGGTTTCTGAAGAACCTTGGTGCGTGTCGAGCGACGACAGGGAGAAAGGTTCCAGTCCAGGACATGCGTAAAAAATGGAGGAAGGTACAGGGGAGGTGGGACGCAGTCATGCTAGCGGACTACTGCTGGTCACTGAAGAGAGACAACCCAGCAGCTGCTCATACACGGAAATCGAGGAAACGGGGATTTAAGCCGTGACTCTGAACCTTTGTGTCACGTAACGCTCATGTACAGTGTATTAAAGCTTCATATGTAATCGAGTATATAAAAAATGAATTAATTTATATAATCTACAATCATTATTAATTCATAAAATACAAGTCATTCAAAATGACTACCTTTTGCCTTAATACAAGCCTCAAGTCTGTTGGGTCAGTCATCTATTGAAGCATGCATGACCTTTAAGGAACATATATTTTGGTTGTTATCTTGAGCGGACCATATGCTCTAAAACTATCCATAATTTGTAATCCAAAGGATTAAGATGGGTCTGACAGACAAACAATCTTCAACTGTCAGAAAAATAGGGAACATTGTCCCTGAGCAAAGCTTGATGAATAGACCTTTCTTTTATGAGCTGGTGCGAATCCTGTTGAAAGGTCCAAGGTTCATTTTGGAAGAGGGTCTGATCTAGTGGTTTTACCACACCTAAAATGGTTTGCTGGTATGTACTACTGAGGTTTTAATACCTTTTTTGCTAAAATGGATATCTGTGACCCCCATTGTGATTCACTCTACATCAAACCAATACAGGGACTGGATGATGACCCCTTTGAGCACATTGTATAAATTCTGCTGTTTCCTTAGATGATGTAGCATACACATTTTGACATTAAGAATAAGACATCTTCTTCCTACGTAGTACCAACAGAGGCTATTATGCCAGTCCCATCAGTCCAGTAAGCAGTAATTCCTCTGACGTCACAAATCCCAGCCCCTTTAATTGGCTGTTTTGTGGTGTTTGTTTTGGGTTGGGTTGTTTTTGATTGATGTGTTTGTTTGGACATTCGTGCGAGCGCAAACACACACACAAGCGATGAGAGCTAGAAATGGACGTCAATTAGTAGTTGTGTTGTTTGATGATGCAGCTACAGTGCCTGGTACGTATTAATTCGAATAATTATGAATGATATATGTATTTAGATATGTAGGGGTAATATAGTTATATTATATAGTATAATATGCTGTTTTAATAGGATTGCGTATAATATATTATTTATAAGTATATTACTATATTATATTATATATATATTATATCTATAATATATTATATCAGTATTATTGGAAGAGGTCAGGCCACACACTCACGATCAAAATTAGTAATACGGGGATCACCTTCATGCTCGAATACTACGAAATTATTTTCGAATGCCCATTTACTTAGTTTAGGTTTGACTACATGTTAGGTTTTTGCGTCAGATTACAGTAAAGACGAAGATTGAGGCTTAAATAGATTTATTATAATATCATTATTATTAATATTATTATATTTATTATTATTATTATTATTATTAGTATTTTATTATGTAATTATTATTATTATTATTTTTTATTATTACGTATATTATATATTATTATTATTTATTTTTTATTATTATTTTTATTTTTATTTTTATTTTTTATTTTATTTTTATTTGTATTGTATATTATATATTATTATTCTTATTATTAATATTATATTATTATTATGTTGATTTATTATTATTATATTATTCATTTTAAATTAATATTATATTATTTATATTATTATGGACCTTTATCGTGTTATTATTATTGACATTTTGATTTTTTTATTTTTGTTTTTAAAATATTTGATGTTATATGATCCTAACAATCACTTTTCAGTGGTACGAGGACATATTCAAGTAAAATGAGGTAGGATACCTTTTCAGTTTTACGGCGTCGTCGAGTTTTAATTGTTTTTTTGTTTTTCTTTTTAATATGATGGCTAGTATATGATACTACAATGAATTTAAGTGGTAACGGACATGATTCAAGTTCAAATATTTAAATAATTTTTTTAAAAAATGTATTTTAGTGAACCTAATTTTGTTTGTTATTTTTTTTTTGGGGTGTTTTTCAAACTAAAGAATACCCAAGGCTATACCGCCCCGATGGCAGGAGTCGGGGCTCTCGGCCTTACCGGAACGACAGGTAGGACTAATTCCGCCCCTCGCGCGGGGAGGGGCTCCGACCCCGAGCTCCTTTTGTTGGATTTGGGTGTCGCGGGTTCCTTTTCCCTGCGCCCCTCCCCTACGCGTATGGAGAGAAACAGTCCCCCCGTGGCTCGTCTTCCCGTCGCTTCGAGCCCCCTGAATATAGTATATATATTTGGTTTTTTTACAATTTTTGTAATAAGCTTATACGCTGATCCAAATATGTAATTTCGGTTTTCTGTAAGCGTCGTAACTTTTCGGAGATATGTTCAATTTTTGAAAAAATATTTAACATAAATGTGCATTTTTTATAATTATGTTAAATACTTCGAACTTTAATCATGTTCCGTACCCTAAATTCATCTGTCTAGTACGATATACTAGCAATATATAAAAAAAACAAAAAAAATATATCAAAATGAACGGAGTCCGTAAAACGAATAGGATCATTATCATTATATTATTATTATTAGTTATGGTTTTTGAATTTGGTAGTGACCTAGTTGGTCCTATAATATCTAGATAGTAATATATAATTATATTACTATAGTAATATATATTATATATTATATAATTAGTATATTATTATATATAGTACTATAAATTATATATAGATATAATATAAATATATATATAATATATAATATATATAGAATTATTATGATCCAGGGGAGTGTTAGGAGCGAGTAAGTATATAATTAATAATAATAAATAATAATAAATATAATAAGTAATAATGATATATAATAATAATACATAATAATAATAATAATTAATAATAATAATAATAATCTAATAAATATACTAAAAATAATAATAATCAATGTATAAAAATAATAATAATTAATATATAATAATAATGAATAATAATCAATATAATATATAATAATATATAAAATATAAATAATAATAATATATAATAATAATAATAAAATATGAATAACTGAATGCTTAATAGTTACTAAATAGTGGATGTAGACTGGTGATTAAACAAGATAACAGTTTTCTCATCTATTATTTCAATGATAAAATTTGATTTACTGGTTTGATGAGAAAACAGAGCCTGTATGCTAAATTTGCGTTATATTTATGGTTAATATTTAATATAGGCATTGTAATAGCTTTTTGCATAATATATGTTTAAGAAAAATAAATTTTAAGTGCCTAAAGTGCTGCATTAAACGTATTGTATTTTCAATAGAGTTTATGCATCTCGAACTGCGCCTTTGAATCATTAATATAGTTATTACATTTCGGCAGAGAATATTGAACTATTTTTTTAAATTGTCTTTTATCGTTATATTAAAGAGTTTGATAACCCACACAAAATAAATATACAAAACTATTCCTTTAAAATATGATATATAGAGCACATTTTTTGATGACTATAGTGTGTTGGATATAATACTATTTATTATGCAGTTCAGATAGTCTACTTATCGATTTATGTGAATTTTTAACAACACATTGAAATTTAGCGCCATTTTTTTTTCTTTTTTGGGGTGATGCGCATTTTCTTCATATTGTTCAAATATTTATATTTTCTGCCTTTAACAATATAATAAAGTAGTTAATTGTTCATAAACTTAAATATTCGTTTAAATTCCTCAAGGAGATCTATTAATTGAGGTTTGAATGCCACGTTTCATCAATATAAAACTGTAATAAAGCACGAAATGTTTTAAAGTTTATGCATGATTATTTTTAACTTTTCTAAAATATACTTTTGTTTTACTTTAAATTCAACGAAATTAAAGAATGACGTTTTTTTCTTACTTTAACAAATTACCTTGCAAAAGTTTTCTCTTGTGATTGTGTTGAATAAGTGTGCGTTTTACGCACGCGCGCTTGTGTGGGTCTGGGTATGTGTGCGCTTTGCGTGTGTGTTGTGGTTTACGTTTGTGTGTTTTTCTCTCTTCTGGTGTGGTGTGTGGTGTGTGCTGTGTGTGTGTGTGTGGTGTGTGTGTGTTGTGTGTGTGTGTGTAAATGACGCGGTCTTAATAGTTTCTCAAATTTGAATTGAATTTTGCTTTAAGCAATTCACTCTTGAATATATTTCGTTCACCTGAAGGAATCAAAGTACGTCTTAAGGGCGAAATAAATTTATTGTAAATAAACATTGATTATGGAGAAGAGTTTTTCAATATGGAATATGCTTATTTTTTATATATTAAAAAATAAATTATATACTATATATAATATAATTTATATAATATATATACATATTATATATATTTATTATATTTATATTATATATATATATTAATTAATATATAATATATTATATATATTATATATATATATATATATATATATATTATATATATATTATTATATATATATAATAAAATATTATATATTATATATATATATATAATATAATATATATATGTATATATATATAATTATAATAATATAGATATATATATATATATATTATATATATAAAAATAGATACTATATTATATATATATATATATATATAATAATTATATATATATATATATATATAATATAAGAATTATATATATATATATATAAGGGGCCTTTTCGAATTTATTAGCGAGGCATGCCGATTTTCATAAAACTTACATGGGATGCTTAAAATGATCTGAAAAGAAGAAAACCGGAAAAAAAAATACCTAGGAAGTAACCCTGAAAAGTTATGTAGTTTCAATATAACAAATACTTGGCGCGTGAGCATGTGTCTGCCGGGGTGGAGCCCCCTGTACCCTTCGACTAGGAGGGGTGGAAAAATAATAGAGGAAATTTAACATCTAGCATTTAGATTTACATGCTTTAAGTATCATATTAGGAGACGCCATAACTTTTTTCAGTGACATTTCGCGAGATTTATTTTACGTTTTTCAATTATTGAGCTTATTCATATAATTCCTGAAGATTCATGAAAACACTGATGTCACATTTTTTGCAATTCCTCATGAACTAGAAATTTATTAGAAATTTCGTAACTCTTTTCGAAGTAATTTCTCCAGTTTTTCTACGTTTTTCCTACTTTTCAGATCGTTTTATGCATTTCGTGTAAGTTTCATGAAAATCGGCTTTAGAAACGGTTTTTGAATGACGTTTCGCTTTGTAATTCCATAAGAAACTATTTAAAATTAGATTCAATGCATCTTCTTACTGCATAAAAATGATAGGGAATTTGAATTGTGCACTTAATTCTAAATTTCTTGATTGTTCTTGCGATAGGCCTATAAGGAAATGAATGCAGATCTTTTAAATGTTAGGGAAGGTGAGGCACACTCTGTAACCTACTCTAGGTAAAAGTTGATGAAATTTATCAACATTTTATCTTCACAGATGACTCTTGCAAACGGAAGTTACTCTGTCAGCTCGAAAACATGTGATTTCTTGCCACCTGGGTCTTTAAATGTGGGGATTTTCTACATGTATGTACCAGGACTTAAAGGCAGAGGGATTTGACATTTATGGTTCCAGTACACAATTTAACTTCATTTAGGAGCATATATAAACCTATCAACTATAAAACAGAAAAGGACTAGGCAACCTTATGGCATTGAATACAAAAAACTTTATTATGACCGACGCGGCAAACAAGGGAAAAAACTAGGCGGCTCCAGTCCCTACTATTGCTTTCATCACTAAATTAAGCTAGCAGGATGTCTTGAGGATAAAGTATTTAAATTGGCATGCTAAAATGACAGAATCATAGAGCCAAACCTTCTACTTCTTCATTGATATAAGATAAAAATAGGAAAGGAGCAGCGACCTATTATTCAGTTTTAAAGTAGTCCTTGTGAAACAGCCAATAAAAAATAATAGTTACATTTTAGATATATTCATCAATATTCTGCTTCAAACAAGATGGGTGAAAGATTGAGAAAGAACTGTTGTTCACCAGCTGTGAATATTGTGGTAGTTTGTAATGGATATTGGGTGCTTTGGGGCCAATGGACAGGTTTACAATCTGCAGAGTACAGATTAATTTTTCCACGCAAGGAAGGCTATCATTAGATACTTTTAGCGCCACAGATTCGTTTGATGAACCCATTCGTTTCCAGAATGACAATAGATCCGATTAAACTTGCGCCGTCTTTTCGAACCTCCCACTACCTACGTAGGAGGCATTGTTACATTAAATATGGAACATCCTAAAAATAATTACGAGAAACTTAATCCAAAACTGAGGAAGGCAGCACTTAACTAATAGGATACAAATCGGTGATCGGTTGCTGACTATGTATGTTGTCAACAAGTGAGATAGGTTGCAATGTGAACTTCTCTTGAGAGGAATATCCGTGGGTTATACCGAACTCAACGTGTTGGTTAGAAAAACCAAAAGTAAAGTGAAATAAGATGAGGAAAAGATCAAAATTAATAAGAATAAAAGTTAATAAGGAATTGGGAACATTTAAAACAATGATACCTTCAGCAAAATCCTAATAGCAAGCCAATAAGGGAATTAGGAAAGAAGAGAAAAAAAAAGATAGGAAGTCGCAAGAAGAGTGGAAATATTTTAAGGAAATAATATGTAATTAATGACTATGTCAAGGTTGTGAGGTCGAAAAAAACTTGGCGTGGAACAAAGTAAAAAAAGGAGTTAAATCCCGGTTGGACGTAAAGAAAAAACCTGAATACTCATTAAATTAGGTATTTCTGGCCCATTTCAGGATATGCCATCGCCTTTGTTCCTAACGAGATTTCGTTCAATTCGTGTTTTTAACAGATTGTGACAACCTTACGGTATTTCCTTAAAAAAGAACGTTAACCTATCAAATCTAGATGACGATCTTTCACACAAACCCCAATTATCTTCGTATACTTATGGCACGATACACAAACCTAGCGTTGCAGATCTTGAAATGGCACTTCATTTTTATTACTTATTAGTCTAAATTCAACTATTACTGAAACATGTTGTGTTTTTCTTCAATAACTAATAGGTTACTTAATTTGCAACCGAAATAAACAAGTGTCCTAAGGTTTAAAGGTTGGATGTACACATTGAAACCATAAGTAGTCGACTTGGATGTACTAATTTCTTACCAGCCTTATTAGCAAACTTCAGTTTTAAACAGTATTTTTATGAGTATTTGTAATTATATATATATTAGTATATATATATATAAATTATATATATATTATAATATATATAATATATTATATATATTATATATATATATAATATAATTATATATATATATATAATACATACTATCTATATATATAATATGTATATACTATATATATATATATATATATAATATATATAATATATATAGTATATATATAATATATAACTAATACTATATCATATATAATATATATATATATATAACCTACTATATACTACTATACTTTATAATATATTATACGGTATGTAGGCCCCTGTGTGTGTGTGCGTGGTTTGTTTTTTATCCATAATTGGGTAATGGATTAATAAATATAAAATTGGTAATCATATTTATTTTTTAAACATCGACTTCCGCACACACAAATTTTTACGTGGCATTGAGAACACTATACATAAACAAATATAAATATTATTATTATATGTTATACAAAGGAATTATTGGTCCGGTTCTCCGCACACTCCAGCTGCGCTCCCTCAAAAACTCCAACTTCAAAACAACATTGAAGCCTATTTCTTCAATTGTTTTCTACGTCTTTTCCTTGATTGCTATCAGTCATTAACATTGCGTGTAAAAGTTTGTGTGAAAATCTCTTGCTTCCCTATATATTTCGGATTCAGGAACCTCTGCTTCCTCTCTTCTCCTCTCTCTCTCTCTCTATAATATTATTATATATATTATATATTAGATATATTTATTATATATTATATTATATATATAAATATATATATATATTATAATATATATATAGTATAAAACCAACAATATATATAATATATAATATATAATATATATTATATATATAATATAATATTATATATATATATACTATATATATATATAATATATATAATATATATAAATAATATATACATATATATATATATATATACAATATTATACATATATATAATATATATTATAATCTATATATATATTATATATATATATAAATACTATTATGTATATATATAATATATATTATATATATATATTAACCTATAGTATATATATATAATATTAATAACTTTATATATATCACACTATATATATATGTATTAATATAATAATATATATATATAATTATATATATATATATACTACTATATATATTATATATATATAACTATATATATATATATATACTAATATATATTAAGTGTGTTAGTTACTACTATACATAATATATATATATATACTATTATATATATACTATATATATAATATATATATAAAATTTATAAATATCACTATATATATATATACATATATATATTAATATATAATATATACTATATACTCAATATTATATATATATTATATATATATATATAATATATATTATTATCTATATATATATATAATATCTTTTAAATATTTTGTAGTTACCAAAAATATTCCAACAATATATTTTTTTTTAAACTTTAAAAAAGTTTTACAAGTAAAAAATCCAAAGCAATTATAATTTTGATTATTCCCTAAAGACTACTGACCCAAAATATTACTACTATCGTATATTTATTATATTTTATTATTTATATTTAATTATTTTATTATATTATTATATATTATCAATATATCTCATTAATTATTATTATATTATTAATATATATATTATTATTATTATTATCTATTCATTATTATATATTATTATTATTATTCATTATTATTATTATATCTATTATTATTTAATTATTATTATTATTATTATCTATTATTATTTATATTATATTATTATATTATTATTACGGTAATTGTTATCATCCTGCTCTATCATCACCATCATTCATCATTTATATTATTATCTATTATTATATTATATTACTTTATTATTATATTATTATTATTATTATTATTATTATTATCTATTATATTATTATTATTATTCATCTACTTTTTATTATTATTATTATTTATTATTAGCATGCATGAAAATTTGTAAATCTTTTTGAAGAAACATTATCATTAAGAAATAAGATATGGATTGATAATAAAATATACAGAAATAATAATAAATATAATAATAATATAAATAATAATAATAATAATAATAATAATAATAATAATAATAATAAATATAATTAAAATATTAATTAAACATATTAATAATAATTTTTTGATTCATGTACAGGAACCCACCACACTTGCTCACAGAGAAAGGCGCCCACACTGGGGTGAAATAACTCAACCCATGGCGTGGCGTTCTGCATCATTATATATTTTAACATGTCAAAGAAAATTCAGATGGCAAAATGAAATATTCAGCCAAAAAAATATATTACTGCCAAATAAGAAATTTTCCACCATCGTAAAATAATAATAATAACTAAAATAATAGTAAAATAATTATAAATAATAATTGAAATGATAATAATAATAATGAATAAATAATTAATAATAAGATAAATAATTAAAATAAATAAAAATATAATAATTAATTATTAATATAATAATAATAATAATAAATATAAATAATTAAATAAAAATCCTCTCCCCCCAAAATAAAACGCCCCTCCCTTCCTTTGCCAGCAATCCTTTCTCCCTTGACACGAAAAGAAAGAACTATCCACTTTTTAATGTAAACTTTATTTTCTTAAAAAAAAAAAAAAAAATAAATAAATAAATTGATGTTAGTAATTATAAAAAAAATTTTCTGTTTTGGGAATTTAAATAATTAAAAAATGAGTTAAATATTTTAAGTAAATTAAATATGAATAAAATAAAAAAGCTTCACTTACATTTTTAAAAATATTTCGTTAAAAAATAATAATAATAATTAATAATAATATATAATAATATAATAATAAATAATAAATAATAAATAATAATATAATAAGAATAAAATTAATAATAATAAATAATAAAATAATAATAATAAATATTAATATTAATAATAAATAATATAATAATAATAATGAGAACGATAAACAACAAACAACAACAACAACCAACCCAACAACAACAACAACAACACAACAACAACAACAACAAACAACAACAAAATTCAAAAAAAAATATTCAGTATAGGGAATTTACACTTCCATAATAAACAAATATTCACCATAGAGTTTTTATAAGATTTAATACTATCCAAATTTTTACAATTTCCAAACTATACCAAATCTAATTATAATAACAAAGTAATTTCCCTAGTATCTGAAATCGGTTCTACAATTGCAACACAGCCCGTCTGTGGTCCTTTGAGCCCGAAATAGGATTAATTAATGTAATAAGATTAAACAAAGTTCATAAACAACAACAAACAATTATTATTTAATTATAATATATTAGTAATTATTATTCTAAAGTTTATCAAAAAAAAATAAAAATAGCAATAAATAAAAAATTATTTATATTACTAGTAACAGTATTAATACAGTCATTACAAACAGTAATAATCCAACCCCTAGTAAATATTTCATATATTAATATTAATATTAATTAATATTAATATTAATATTCAATATCAATATCAATATTAATATTAATATTTTAATATTAATATTAATATTAATAATTCAAATTATAATATTAACAGTATAATAATATAATATAATATTAAATAATAATGTTAAAAATAAAATTAATAATGATAAAAATAATATAGTGATCAAAATATAGGAATCCAAATAATATCAATAATAATATAAAATAATAATATAATATAAATAATAATAATAATAATTTAATAAAATAATAATAATCAATAATATAAATATTAATAATAATAATAATGAATAATAATATTATTATTAATAATTAATAATAATAATAATAATAATATAAAATAATAATAATGAAAATAATAATTAATCAATAATAACTAATTAATAATAATAAATAAACATTAAATAATAATAATAATAATAATAATAAAATAAATAATAATAATAATAATAATCAATCAATTAATAATGATATATAATCGCATAATAATAATAGATAATTATAATAATAATAATAATAATTAATAATAATTGAATAATTCAATTAATCAATAATAATAATAATAATAAAAGCTTATAAGAGTTGGGGAAAAACGTGCTTCAAATTCTTAATTTTAAAATTCGATTATCAACTGATGATTAATTTGACTATTCGGACTCCTGTAAGTCACAACAAGAGGTGGAAAAAAAAAAAATAAAGACAAGGTTTTCAACTTTTACTTGTAGAGGTTGGCCCACAGTTATTATATATTACCATAAGGTCAGATAATTAGGAATATTGTCGGGCCAATTTTCCTGATACCCGCCCTTTTGGAATTGAAAATAAATCCCTTCAGTACCTATTATGACCGGTTTTCCGCCTCGCCGAGCCACCCACTTAAAAGCTAATCCAGCAATATTCTTCTTAAAAAAACAAATATTAGTCATTCCTTTTAAAAAAAAAAAAAAAATTTAACACGATAAATACTAAAAACTTTAGAAATAAATTTTGCTAAATACAGAGCAATTAAATGTTCTTTATTTTTTGCGGGAAATTTTTGACGGGCAAAGGACACATGTATCACTACTACACAGAGGTGCTCCGAAAAATCGTTATTACACAGTGGATGAGAGTACTAAAAATATCTTCTACTATGGTTGGGTCCTATATGAAAAGAATGATCATTGAGGTAAGTCTTGGCTCAAAAAATTTGGAACACCAGAAATGGGTCTTGTGGAATATATATTCTGACGACACAAAAGTCTCTCTGCGGGAGGTCCTATTGGAGCTGTTGCTGCTAAGCCTGAAGAAGTTCAAGGCGCATAGTTGATAAAAAAAATAAAATTGTTTTTGCCAGGCGCCTTAGAATATATAAGACTTCTTTCTTATATAGTTTTTTTTTATAGTGAAGATAAAACAATGGATTGTTATCCAAGAAGATTTAGCTATATCATATATATATTTTAAAATAAATTATCAGGAGAAATAACTAGGTTGAGTTTACCGTTTCTCTTTTATCTGTGTGTGAAACGTTATTTTAAAAAGATAAATTAAAATTTTGATTATTTTTTTGTTTTTTTTTTTTCTTTTTTTTTTTTTTTTTTTTTTTTTTTTTTTGGAAAGCGAAGGAAAAACCCATGATTTGTTGAAAATCAGAAAAAAAGAAGAGGTCATTTGGACCACGGGTCACTCATTTAGTTAGTAAAAAGATAATTATAGATTGTGTAGGAGTTTTTCTTAAATGGAAAAGGAGGAAGTCACGTTCGTCATCCACAATTGAGTGATACATCTATTTTGAACGAGATACATAAGAATCTTACTAATTACTAATAAAGATAGAAGAGTAATATTGATAGAAACAGCATGAACGATCAAACTGATTATTAATAAACTTAAGGAAGGTGAACAGTGTTCAATTCTCCTTAATAGGCTGTTTTTAGACTGACCGGACAAAGGAAAATAGAGAAAGAATAGATTCCGACTTGAAGAAGTAGAAACTCAAAGCCTCGTATAGAAGACCTTATCGAACCTTTGAATTATCCAGGGCCACCAGGTGCCAAGTGCCATGCCAGTGCCGATGCCCAGTGCCAGTGCCCAGAGTGCCATGCCACAGCAAAAAGATTCGTCAAAAAAGATTGCTTAAAGGCAAGAGAACCATAATTTAGAAAATACTGAAAAATCTTGACAAAAGCCACGCACACAATAAGGTCGATCTAGATAAGAATGAAGAGAGTGGAATATCTCTCCACATCTTCCCACTCTGGGATAGATTAGCAAAATTTTAAAAAGGCGACAAGCACAAAGATTTGAAACAATGACAATCGATTAGTGAATAGATGAGGTAGCCTTCGTTTTACATCACCGATTAATGGGAATGATTGAGTGTTATCTCCAAACAGGAAGGAAACATTTGAAGCTTGATAGCAGAGATGGTACAATTAGCCAAGCTTAGCTGTCAAAAGTTTTAAAAAAGAACTTCAAAGCTAGCTCCTATGATTGATCGAATACGAGTCGAAGCATTAATTAAGATAATAATCTTGTTTGGGCACCTTATTGAAGATCGAAAATAACTAGAATTTTAATCGACAAATTAAATATTGTGTAGCCCAAAATTTTATTTCACTTTCTCCCGGGAGAAAGAGCAAAATTTCAAAAATGTTGTTGATTTTCCAAGTCCACTTAAACAGTTTTTTAAAAGTAATCGCAATGATTATATTTAATATATATATTATATATATATATATATATATATATATAGATAATATTTATATTCATATATATATATATATATATATAATATTTATATATAATTATATATAATATATATTAATAATATATATAATATTATTATCATATATTAACTATTTAATTATAATAATATATATCATATTAATATATTATTATATATATATATATATATATATATATATATATATATTAATATTATAATATAATTAATATATATATATATAAATATATATAATATAAAATATTATATAATATATATAATATATATATATTATATATAATAAATATATAATATATATATATTATTATATATGATATTATTATATATATAATATTATATTCGAGAGTTAAAAGTAAAGAATATATATATATATAATAATATATATATATATATATATATATGATTAATATATATATTATATATACATATATATATATATATATATATATAAATATATATTATATATATATATATATATAATTATAATAGATATATATTGATAAATATATATATATAATATATAGAATATTAACCCTATCTATATATATGTCTTGTCGTGTGTGTGCTTGTGACATTCAGTGCCCAATGGTTGCCCTTCTCTTTTGCTTTTCATTATACACCACCCTTCTCTCCAAACAAAACACCTCCGATACAGACATTAGCCTCTATTATCCCTAGTGGGTAGGGAAAAGAAAAGATATTGCCCACAGGCCTGCCGTTTGTATGTTCTGCGTTTCCGTTCCCCGTTGTAAAACTTAACTAAGAAACAGTTGGTAGTTGGTATCCCCACTACCCTTACTCTTTTGCTAGTAGATATGGGCAGGCCTTTAAGTCGTGGAAGCCGGGGAACTATTAGTTTTAGAAATAGTTATGAGAATAATAAAATAAATACTAACCATGTACCAGCAAATTGTATGAAATTCATTGGTACATGGAATGTCAAGGGAAAAAATGAAAAGAAGATAGCGGATGAAGTATTTAGGAAAGGTGAATTCTTATATTGCTCGCTTGACTGAAACAAGATTGAATGCATTGTGGTCTCTCTCTCTCTGTCTCTCTCTTCCTCTCTCTCTCTCTCTCGGTCTCTCTGCTCTCTCTCGTTTGTTTGTCTCTTTCTTTTTCACTTCAACTTTTCCTTCCTGCTGTAAAGCTCTCTCTCTCTCTCTCTCTCTCTCTCTCTCTCTCTCTCTCTCTCCTCTCTCTCTCTCTCTCTCTTAAGGTTATTCTCAACCCTTTTAACTAAAATTCCGAATCTGTCCTTAAAGAGAATATTTCCGAACATTTGAATTCTTGTAATTTTCTTGTTCATCGTCAGCATGACTTTCGAAAGGAACCATCGATTGGTGAACTTGTTTCTCTTCTTTCTGACTCATAGTCCTTTTTTGCTCTTCGATATTTCGGTAAATCCTTTGCTGTAACGTAGACATATCGAAAGCCTTCGATTGATGTTTGGCAGAAAGCCTTCGCGGTTTCCGATCTTCTTTCCCTTTCTGTGTCTAACCATCCCTTTGATTTCTTTTCCGGTCACTTTAAATAAAGCCACCTTTCTTCCTTTACCTTTATTAATGACGGTGTTCCTCTTTGTTCTGTCCTATTCCCATCACCTTTCTTACTTTTCATCAATGGCTTCCCTGTCACTTCATCACGTAGATCTATTCTTACGCTGACGATTCCACCCTTTATTCCACCCTTCAAATAGCCGCTGTTAGGAGGGTGGTCTTGGAGGAGCATCTGACCCCTGATCTTTCTCACTTTTCTAATTTGGGCAGAGAAAACATGGTTGTTTTCAATACCCAGAAAACTCAGCTCCCTTATCTACCTGCTTATCTACCTGCTCGACATAATCTTTCATTCAAGGATAAGATCTTTGAAAACACATAACTCAATCCTTCTCTCTTTTTTTGATATTCGTGGTATTTCCTTTTCAAAATACGATTGCTTTCGTTCTATTAGGATCGTTCCGAAAAAACGGCAAAACTTTCGAATGGAGCTTAAGGAGTTTTGTTGTTCTGATCTCCAATAATTTTTCACATCACCTAAGTGTGCTTTGCTATGTAGGTTAGTGTGATCGTTACGTCTATGTAATAAGCTTGAGATTCGACAATATATGAGGTGGCTCCACTAACAATCATACTCCTTCTTGTAAAGGTGTAATCGAAGGCTTTTAGTATTAGTTTTCTTACTTACACTGACCTTTCATATCTTTTCCTTAGCGTCGAATTCTTCCATCCCGTTTTCTTTTTTATCTTACAAACATACCTTTTTCCGATAACTTCTAATCGCATTCCACCTCCTCCTGAGAAAAGCTCGTGCTTCTCGTCAATCGAAACAGTCTCATCCTTTCTCTCTCAATTCAACTCTTTCACCCAAGTTTTTACAAAGCTATGCTCATTCATACGTTACACTACTGGTTATTTATAAAACACACTTCCTCCTGTCTTGTACTTTCCAAAGCTCTGTGGATTTATTGAGGGGCTCACTGGTCATTCCACCCAAAAAGTATATATATAAAATATATAATTAATATAATATATTATTATAGGATAAAAGTTAGTGATATATAATAATATTATTCTATTATATATAGGAATATATTTATAATAATATATTTTCGTAAAAAGATAGTTATATAAGGCATAATATATATGATTTGGTTGATATTATTATTATATATATTATATATATTAAATACTAATGTATATATATATTGGATCTAACAGATTAATATGTTCTCAAGTTACTAAAGGGTCATACTGATTATGACTTTTATGCTTTGTTAATTTATATTGATTGAAAAACAAAAATTTGTATAATAAACTTATAAAACAAATATAATAAGTGGCGGAAATCAAACTAAAAGTATCTCTGCTATTTCTCAGTATCCTCTTTCTAGCAATTTGCCTGTAAATAATTGCTACATATTGGCAACGATTTATCAATCAATAATTCCTATCCAAATTTAAAGTATGTAGATTTGTTTGTTACCTTTCGACTACATATAATATGTAGCCACCAGCAAGAATGTGAATTTGTGTATTTTAGTATAATTAGGCGATAATTAGTTTATTATTATTATTATTATTATTATTATTATTAACGTTATTATTATTTATCATTTTAATAGCATATTATTTATTTTAAATAATTATTATGAATTATTTTGATTATTATTACTTTTAATTATTTGGTTTTATTGTTTTTATTTTTTTTTTATTAATAATAATAATAATAATAATAATAATAATAATAATAATTATGATTATTAATCATTTTATTAAGTTATTATTATTATTATTATTATTATTATTATTATTATTATTATTATTATTATTATTATTATTATTATTATTATTATTATTATTATTATTATTATTATTATTATTATTATTATTATTATTATTATTATATTATTATTATTATTATTATTATTATTATTATATTATTATTGTTAGTTTTTTTGTTATGTTATTATTATTTTATTATTATTATTTATTATTATATATTGTTTTATTTTATATATTTATTTATTGTTATTTATATAATGTATTATGCTATACGTATCTGTAATCTCTGCCTTCTTTCTTTATTCTGGTCCTCTCTGTACTTTTCTTCTTTACTCTTCTTCTTCTTCTTCTTACTACTTCTTCTTCTTCTGCTATACTTCTCTGTGCGTGCTCTTCTTTTCTGCTGCTTCTATCTTCTAGCTGTCTTCTTCTTCTTGCCTCTCGTATTCTTCATCTTGCTGAATATTCTATATTTCAGACTGTCTTTTTATTTCTTATTCTTTTAGTTTCCTTATTCTTATTCTTATTTACTTCTTCTTATTCTCTATTCTTTTCTATGTCATAATTCCTCCTCCTGTTTTCCCCATTGTTATATATAATTATTATTTAATTATATAATTTATTATTATATTATTATGATTTTAATGATTATTATTGTTAAGATTTATTATATGATATTAAATGGTTAGTAATTTTAGGTTATTTTTTCCATTCTTATTGATTAGTATTGATTGATTATTTAAGAAATTATTATTAGTTTTGGCATTCTGGTAATTAGTTATGTAGTTACTTAGCTTAA
>JABUQX010109330.1:10000-18431 GCA_015478945.1 Trachelipus rathkii
GCTTGCGCTTCCTACTAAATTTTAAATAGAATTAGTTTTTTTTTATTAATTTTTCTTTTTTCTGTAAAAACCCCTAATTCTAAATTAAAATTACAGTACTCGCTATGTTACGACAACTGCGAGGAAGCGTGAACACATACAGACATAAAAGTGCTAAGACTTAATATAATACCCGCATAGGACGCTATTAATTGTCTAGATTTTACTTGTATATATATCGATTTATTAGCTATAGATGGCTGTCTGACGCAAAGAGATCTCGGTCATATAAAGACTGTGGCACTGTGGATCGTATGTACGGCGCGACGCTTCTCTCATAGGAGGGTCTTATTTAAACATAGTCTGATATTTAGTGCATTACATTATATGATTATTATGTATTATCTATTATTATTATATTACTTATTTATTATTAATTTATTATTATCATTATTATTATTTATTATTATTATTAATTTTAATTATTATTATACTAAAGAGAACCAAGGTCTGTTGCTGTTGTCAATCCACTGTACAAGTGTTGTAGAGTACACGGTTGTTTACATTGTTAACAAAAAAACCCTCCCCCCCCCCCCTTGGGTTTAAATTTAAATTCGAGGGGGTAAAAGGTTTACTGATTGGGATGTAACCCAACTTCCCCAGAACCGGTTTTTAATTTTACTGATCTGATGTTATTATCATGACCTACTATCACATCCAACACTCTGCCCAACTTCCAAAATGGACGTGGTTTATTGCTGTTCTTTCTAAGAACTACATCTCCCACCTTTACTTTATCTTCCCAAATACCCTGAAACAAGTGTCTAGACCGCTCCCGGAGACTTTGGAGATACTCCTCATGCCACAAACGCCTGAACTCTTCATAGAGTTCATTTTGCTTTTTGAGGGTAGAATCCAGTACCTCCTTGTTGGGTGCACTGCCCATCTGATATTCTATTGTATCAAAATTACTTTAAATATTAAATTACTATTGAACATTACTTTTAAAAAACAATTGGGCGTTATTGCCTCCAACTCAGAGGTACCAGATCTATAGGTTAGGGGTCTGGAATTGATGGCATTTTCTATCTCAGACAGTGGTAAGAAGTTCAAAATAGGTTACTTTACTCTTTCCAACGGCTTTATACAGACACTGTTTCATAACTTTTATTAACCTTTCCCAATGGCTGCCTTGCCATGGAGAAAAAAGGTTAATTTTTAAATGTTTGATCTGATTTTTATCAAACTCCTCCTTGAAAGCATTGGTATTAAAGGACTCTTCTATTATTTTGCACCCTTTATTAAAATATAATGCATTGTCACTATATATGTACGATGGTATACTAAATTTGTTACAAAACCTTTTGAATGCTAAAAGAAAATCAGATGTGTTCATGGAAGGTACCAGTTCTAAGTGTAGCCGCTCTGATGTTTTAAGCAACGTGAAGATTAAGATGGTACATTTTCTCTAACTTTGAGGTGTTTTTTTTTTACATTACACATGGAGGTGAAATCAATACATGTGTGTTGGTAAGGTTTTATGAGATTCATGTGTGTTTCCTAGGTATGTCAGTGAAACGTGGGTAACCTGTAAGAAAGAGCATTGTATTTATTGCATGTAATGCATTCTACTAACAACAGATCATTTTTTTTTACTGAGCCTTCCTAACCTTAGGTATCCCAATACCCCTTATTTCTGATATAATTAAGAAGTAAGTACAATGCAAAGGTGCTTTAAAAACTTGCTCATGGCATATTTTATAACATAGCAAATGTAAAGCCATGATTTCTTGCCATTAATATAGGATTAGCTTGTTCATAGTTAATAAGAAGAGCCTTATTAATCCCGCCCTTACTTCTCAAAAAGCCCTTTTCGTCAAAGAAAAGATTTAAGTTCAAAACTAAGGGAGGAATTTCTGAATCTTTCAAGGAAGTTACTTTTACTTTCTGTTATATTCTTTCAAAAGTTTAATTTCATTAGCAAAGGATTGAATTTGATTTATTTTAAGCCAATACCTTACAGACTTTTGTTGGTAATCAACATTTACTTTAATTTTACTAAGCCATTTAAATATCCAGGCAGTGATTCTTAAGACTTTTCTATAGCAGGAATATTTACTTACATCTAAAATACTAATACATGTATTATTAACAATATTTACATTTACCATTAGTAGAGGTAAAGATTCTTGTGGTACACTCAACAATGGATACCTTGGCCAACTGTCCAAATTATTGGTGAGCCAAACAGGACCATGATACCAAAGGGCAAATATTTCCTTATACTTTTTAAAAGTTAATCCCCTAGTTAAAAAATCACCAGAATTTTCTGCTGTATTTACATACTTATAATAAACATTTATTTTATACTTATTACTGATGGAAGTGATTAATCCATCCATTTCGTTTGTTCTATTTTTTAAAAACTTAGATTTTACTTTGGTTTGTCTGGTTAGTAACCAGCTCAAAACTACTTGTGAATCCACAGCAATATTAATGAATTCAAAATAAATATTATTGTATGCTTCCAAAATATTGGGTAAACATTTCAAGGCCAAAATAACACCCATCAGCTCCAGGGAAGGGATACTTAACTCCCTAGGCCTATTGGAAGGAGCTACCTTGGCTTTAGCAAATATAAAGGAGCTTTTGTTATCATCATCCACTCCATAACATACAAATCCATAAACACTATCAGAACTGTCACAAAAAAGATGCAAGCCATACTTATTCCCTTCAGAAAGAGCCCTCCTAGGTATTGCAATCGTATCCAGATGTTCACAGTTATTGCGTAGTTTATACCACTCTTTTAGTATCTCATCAGGCACTTTCTCGTCCCAAGCTATCTTTTGTTGCCAACTTGTCTCATCAACAATTTACCCCTAACCAAAATAGGAAGAGAAAAGTTAAGAGGATCGAAAAGCTTGGAAATCTCAGACAACAATTGACGCTTAGTTGAAATACTCTCCAGATATTTTACTTTATTGATATGCATACAGTTAGTCACCACATTGAAACTATATCCCAAGATCTTTTCACAACAACTTGAGTGCTCTACAAAGGAGTTTTCTTCCTTGAACTTAACACGCAAAGCATCCAAATTGCTATTCCAAGATCTCAAGATAAAACCCCCCTCTGTCATTCGTTTATTACATTGATGATATATACCTCCTATCTCACTTTCTTCTTGCATGCTTGTAAATATTAAATTATCCACATAGAAGCCTGAGGATAATATTTCAGTACATCTATCATGTGGATACTTAGAAGCATGATATTTCATTATATAATGCAGTATAAATGGGGAAGATGTAAACCCAAATATTAAAGTGAGGTACCTATAAGCTTCTAATTGCCCGTTGTTAAACCATAAGAAAGTGAACCTATTCATATCCACTTCATCTTTTAACCTTATCATTAAAAACACTTGTTTTACATCACTAATGACAACAGTACGATTCGTTCTGAACACAAGTAGTAGCTTTAAAAGTGAATTCATGAGGTCATAATCACTGTAAGCAGCCTCTCATTCAAAGATGGAAGAGTTTTATTACTTTTAAGGGAACAATTAAAAACTGGTCTTATTTTAGTGGTTACTTGTTCCGATTGCCTTATTATAGGTCGATGAGGAATGAATTTATATTTACAAATATCTGAAGGATCATTAAAAATTTAATATTTACTTTTTCAATTATTTTATCATTCAATGATCTTCAAAGACTTTATTGTATTTAACTTATTAAATTATTTGAGTTAATTTATCAAACACTCAAAGCCAAGTATTTAAGTATTTTAAAAATTATTAGGAACTAATTCTATTTTAAATCTGATATTAAACGAAAGGCTTAACATGATAATGGTTGTCTTTGGAAAATCATATTTGATTAAATAATTGAACCTGACATTTATCTACAGTGTTCAGAACGTCCTCGTCCTGTTTGATGTACCTAGTGATTCCAGGCTAAATAGATTTTCCAAACCATTGTCAATATCTGAATCAATAAATTGATCAATGGGGTTAAAATAACTCTTGGATGGTTCCAAGACAAAATAAACTTGTGTATCTAGCCTCCTACTGTTACATTCAAAATCACTTTATAGAAATTAATGGCATTATTTGTTTCAACTCTTGAACTGAGTTATAAAATTATTAACTTTTTTACTTTTTCTGGGTTTCAACCAAGCGCACAATTTGTTCTCTACTTTTTAAAAAATGATAAATATTACCTATTGGAATTAATTTATTATTGCCAACTATAGAAGTTAAGCTAATTGCAATCAGCTGAAAAGATAAAATGGAAAAACTCTATTATTCATTCAAGCAAATCATTACTTAATATGACTACTACATAAATTATTAAATTACTATCAGCAAAAATTTAAACCATTAAGTTTGCATATTTTTAATAATCATCAGAAAATGCATCTACTTTAAATTTATTGTTATTCATCATCTATAGAAAAGGAAGAACTATTCTTTTAAAATACTCTTACGCCAATCAATGTTTGATGAAACTTTTTAATTTTAGAACCAATGAATGTTTGAGCCTCATACTCTATTATAGGAAGACTATTTATATTAGATATTAGCTTTTCAGCAGCTTCTCTTGAAATATAAGACCTACTAGAAGCTGTATCAATCAAACATCTGAAAGTTTTTTCATTACCATTGAAAACCATATTTAATGACGTGGTAGGAGGAATATATTCATTCTCCAAACTTTGATGGAAAGTTATGCAATGATTGGTCGTTTTATTTACCACCTCACTATTATTAACATTACACAATGGTTGTATGTGTGACTTACTTCCACACTTACATGGAAACCTCATTTTATTATTTTTACCAAAACATTGTGCTTGCGGATGGTTACCAGCACATTGTTCACACAACCCCAACTCTTTAACTCTATCAATTCGACTTTCAAAATTATTATATACAGGACATAGTCCCAATGAATGTGGCCCAGAACATAATTTACAAATTTTCTCAGCCTCTTTTACTTTACTACCCGAGGTTTGAAAATTTGCCAAAGAATGCTGTTTAATTGTAGCATTATTTCGTGATGTTTTTTCTTTTTGAGAAATGACAGGTGTACTTTTATTTTTTAGTTTGAGTTTGTCACCTACTGTTCTTTCTGAGGAAGAACTAGTACATATTAAAGCTTTTATTATATCTTGATAATTTTAAGAACTTAATTTATGTCAGGATAATTATGACCTACTTTTCTTATTAAGTCCTTTAGAAAAATTTTAGGAAGCTTCTTAACCACTATATGTGACAACAAACAACAGCCTGGACTCTTTGAGATGGTAAAATCCAATTTATGCACTTTAAGATCATAAATAATTGCCCTGATTTTATTTAAAGCCTTTTTTAAAGATATAAAATCTTTATCATATTTGGTTCTAATATTAATAGCTATCAAATGAGCAAACAAGTCAATTTGTTTATAGTAGTTACATCCAATATTCCGCTTCAACAATTCTAAATGCTAACTTTGTAATGTTCGGGTATTGAAGATAAATGAGACAAAACTAATAACTTAAAAGGATTAGTCCTTTAAGAAGCTCAATAAATACATTAATTTAACAGAGTCATTAAGTTTAGGGTTATTGCCAACTATATTCATAAACTGATTTAAAAAAACTTGCAAACTAACTTTATTCAAATCCCCATCAAAAATAGTACAACTCATGGTAGGCAGTTTTACATTAGCAGTGTGGTCAATACTGTTTAAAGCTTCTACAAAACTATCAGAAATTGTAGTTTCTGTTTTAGCAGCCTGTTTACTTTCAATATAATCATTAAAACCACTCATCGTAAGTTCTAAATTAAAATAATATTCACTCTGGTTCTCTAATTCCGATTCCATAGTAATCCCTTCAATTTCATGGTTCATTAAAATTTCTATCATTTTTTCATCCAATTCTTTTAATTTTATTAGCAAAGAATTAATCTCATTTAATTGTAATTTACAAAAATTAATGCCTTAAGAGTCATTATCTTTCAAAGTACCCATTTTATTACATATAAAGGTAATACGTGACTTAAGCGTCGAACGCTTTTTCTTTTAATTACTTAAATTTTCCATTTTATTCAAAAATTCTTTATTCAAAAATATTTTATTACAGAATTACTTTAATGTTAATAAAAAGAATTAAAAACATTTAAAGGCCCACAACTACTCTAGGCCTTCTTAAACGAGCGTGCAAAAAACTAAATTTCAACTCTAGGGTCCCTAACTTATGAACACAAATTTTAGAAAATTGCATTATTTAAACAAATTTTATTACGAAAGCGCAACCACACAGCTTTATTAATAATACTGTACATTAATTAAGAAAATATTAACTATATTATTACAAAAAAAGGCACAACAAGTAAGGTTCACTTGACTAGTAAATAGGCTAGATTGTTTATAAACAAAAAAATATCGATATTGAACAAGAGCGATATTAATCGATATTAATCGAAATTAAACGATTAATCAATATTAAAATTATCGATTATCGATTATTTATTACAAGAAACCGTTTAAAAATTGAAATCTCCTATTATTAGGCCCGTGTGATCTAGCAAATCTTTCGACTTGTGGCGCAATCTTTGCGCATGCGCTATGCCACTTTTAGAAATTGTTTAAGTATTAAAACTTTTTAATAGTTTAAATCTTCACTAAATCACTTTTTAATATTAAGGCAAATAAACTTTTCACTTGATGAATCACTTTGATAAAAAATAATTAAACTTTCACTTTGATAAAAGACAGTAACAAATGCAATAACAGAGCCTTCAAGAATGCAAAATTTTTCAAATATAACAAGTTATTAAACATTTTCAAATATATCAAAAAGTTCTTTTACTTATTTTGAAAGTAAGCGGGCTCATTTTTCACACACCGGTCTATTTAATTAGTTTTTTCTACTAATTTTTAATCAAAAAACATTAAATTTATATTTACCTTAAATGTTCTGGTTTCTGATGTAGAAATAATCAAATAAATACTTTCCTGATTAGCTTCTCGGAGGTACCCCCTTGTCTTTGGAGATTATTTAAGAACGTTTAAGAACATTTAAGCACTTTTATTAGACAATGAGTCTTTTTAATTGTTATTAAAGGCAAACAGGAGACTTCAACTTTGAAAATGCTTCTTTTCAATATCAAGGACAACTTTATCCTTTTGAGTAACTTAAAAAGTTACTTACTATTTACAGTTTTAAGTATACATATTACTGGCTTTTTCTTAGACCCGTGATCGCCATATACATAAAAATTTGCACAATACTGCATACAAACTATTAATAAAAATGAACCACAACTTATTGGACAGTTAAGGAACACTAAATATTAGATACGTATTCACTGAGTAATTACTGACGGAATACTAAAGAATACTCAATACTGTTCATTCTTTACTGACCACGATCAAGTCATGTGACTCCTCGCGGAGGAATTTTATTGTAATATTTAAGTCTTTATTGATGACTCAATTTTACTGTTATTTAATACTGTGGTCAAGAAAATTTAATGACCAAATTTTGACAATTTTATAATAAATTTTCACACACTCCGGGCAGAGGATTGCTTCATAAATTAGAAGCAATACAATACCTTTCAGTTTGGAATGTGCTCTTACTTTACTTTAGATCAACTGTGTGCTTGCGCTTCCTACTAAATTTTAAAAGAATATTTTTTTTTATTTTTCTTTTTTATGTAAAAACAACCTTAATTCTAACTTAAAATTACCCTACCACCCTAAATCTAACTTAATATTACCTTAATTCTAAATTTTACTTTATTCGTTTTACTAGAGGTCTGCAAGTTTATCTCTCATAAACTGCCTTTGTTTAAGGGCAGCTTTTCTCTGAGGTCTTATTAATGTAGAATTGGCATTATTATTATTATTATTATTATTATTATTATTATTATTATTATTATTATTATTATTATTATTATTATTATTATTATTATTATTATTATTATTATAAGAAGAACCAGGTCTGTTGCTGTTGTCATCCTGTACAAGTGTTGTAGGTACAGGTGTTACATTGTTAACAAAACCTCCTGTATTTAATTCGAGGGGGTAAAGGTTACTGATGGGATGTAACCCAACTTCCCCAGAACCGGTTTTTAATTTTACTGATCTGATGTTATTATCATGACCTACTATCACATCCAACACTCTGCCCAACTTCCAAAATGGACGTGGTTTATTGCTGTTCTTTCTAAGAACTACATCTCCCACCTTTACTTTATCTTCCCAAATACCCTGAAACAAGTGTCTAGACCGCTCCCGGAGACTTTGGAGATACTCCTCATGCCACAAACGCCTGAACTCTTCATAGAGTTCATTTTGCTTTTTGAGGGTAGAATCCAGTACCTCCTTGTTGGGTGCACTGCCCATCTGATATTCTATTGTATCAAAATTACTTTAAATATTAAATTACTATT
>JABUQX010109331.1:0-38818 GCA_015478945.1 Trachelipus rathkii
GGTTCACTTTCTTGTGGTTTAACAACGGGCAATTAGAAGCTTATAGGTGCCTCACTTTAATATTTGGGTTTACATCTTCCCCATTTATATTGCATTATATTATAAAATATCATGCTTCTAAGTATCCACATGATAGATGTACTGAAATATTATCCTCAGGCTTCTATGTGGATAATTTAATATTTACAAGCATGCAAGAAGAAAGTGAGATAGTTTGTTTATATCATCAATGTAAGAAACGAATGGCAGAGGGGGGTTTTATCTTGAGATCTTGGAATAGCAATTCGAATGCTTTGCGTGTTAAGTTTAATGAAGAAAACTCCTTTGTAGAGCATTCAAGTTGTTGTGAAAAGATCTTGGGATATAGTTTCAATGTGTTGACTAACTGTATGCATATCAATAAAGTAAAATATCTGGAGAGTATTTCAACTAAGCGTCAATTGTTGTCTGAGATTTCCAAGCTTTTCGATCCTCTTAACTTTTCTCTTTCTATTTTGGTTAGGGGTAAATTGTTGATGAGACAAGTTGGCAACAAAAGATAGCTTGGGACGAGAAAGTGCCTGATGAAATACTAAAAGAGTGGTATAAACTACGCAATAACTGTGAACATCTGGATACGATTGCAATACCTAGGAGGGCTCTTTCTGAAGGGAATAAGTATGGCTTGCATCTTTTTTGTGACAGTTCTGATAGTGTTTATGGATTTGTATGTTATGGAGTGGATGATGATAACAAAAGCTCCTTTATATTTGCTAAAGCCAAGGTAGCTCCTTCCAATAGGCCTAGGGAGTTAAGTATCCCTTCCCTGGAGCTGATGGGTGTTATTTTGGCCTTGAAATGTTTACCCAATATTTTGGAAGCATACAATAATATTTATTTTGAGTTCATTAATATTGCCTTGGATTCACAAGTAGTTTTGAGCTGGTTACTAACCAGAGAAACCAAAGTAAAATCTAAGTTTTTAAAAAATAGAACAAACGAAATGGATGGATTAATCACTTCCATCAGTAATAAGTATAAAATAAATGTTTATTATAAGTATGTAAATACAGCAGAAAATTCTGGTGATTTTTTAACTAGGGGATTAACTTTTAAAAAGTATAAGGAAATATTTGCCCTTTGGTATCATGGTCCTGTTTGGCTCACCAATAATTTGGATAGTTGGCCAAGGTATCCATTGTTGAGTGTACCACAAGAATCTTTACCTCTACTAATGGTAAATGTAAGTATTGTTAATAATACATGTATTAGTATTTTAGATGTAAGTAAATATTCCTGCTATAGAAAAGTCTTAAGAATCACTGCCTGGATATTTAAATGGCTTAGTAAAATTAAAGTAAATGTTGATTACCAACAAAAGTCTGTAAGGTATTGGCTTAAAATAAATCAAATTCAATCCTTTGCTAATGAAATTAAACTTTTGAAAGAATATAACAGAAAGTAAAAGTAACTTCCTTGAAAGATTCAGAAATTCCTCCCTTAGTTTTGAACTTAAATCTTTTCTTTGACGAAAAGGGCTTTTTGAGAAGTAAGGGCGGGATTAATAAGGCTCTTCTTATTAACTATGAACAAGCTAATCCTATATTAATGGCAAGAAATCATGGCTTTACATTGCTATTTATAAAATATGCCCATGAGCAAGTAAAGCACCTTGGCATTGGTACTACTCTTAATTATATCAGAAATCAAGGTATGTGGATACCTAAGGGTAGAGCTGCAGTAAGATCTGTGTTATTAGAATGCATTACATGCAATAAATACAATGCTCTTTCTTACAGGTACCCACGTTTCACTGACATACCTAGAACACACATGAATCTCATAAAACCTTACCAACACACATGTATTGATTTCACCTCTCATGTATATGTAAAAAAAAAAACACCTCAAAGTTAGAGAAAATGTACATCTTAATTTTCACTTGCTTAAACATCAGAGCTGTACACTTAGAACTGGTACCTTCCATGAACACATCTGATTTTCTTTTAGCATTCAAAAGGTTTTGTAACAAATTTAGTATACCATCGTACATATATAGTGACAATGCATTATATTTTAATAAAGAGTGCAAAATAATAGAAGAGTCCTTTAATACCAATGCTTTCAAGGAGGAGTTTGATAAAAATCAGATCAAACATTTAAAAATTAACCTTTTTTCTCCATGGCAAGGCAGCCATTGGGAAAGGTTAATAAAAGTTATGAAACAGTGTCTGTATAAAGCCGTTGGAAAGAGTAAAGTAACCTATTTTGAACTTCTTACCACTGTCTGAGATAGAAAATGCCATCAATTCCAGACCCCTAACCTATAGATCTGGTACCTCTGAGTTGGAGGCAATAACACCCAATTGTTTTTTAAAAGTAATGTTCAATAGTAATTTAATATTTAAAGTAATTTTGATACAATAGAATATCAGATGGGCAGTGCACCCAACAAGGAGGTACTGGATTCTACCCTCAAAAAGCAAAATGAACTCTATGAAGAGTTCAGGCGTTTGTGGCATGAGGAGTATCTCCAAAGTCTCCGGGAGCGGTCTAGACACTTGTTTCAGGGTATTTGGGAAGATAAAGTAAAGGTGGGAGATGTAGTTCTTAGAAAGAACAGCAATAAACCACGTCCATTTTGGAAGTTGGGCAGAGTGTTGGATGTGATAGTAGGTCATGATAATAACATCAGATCAGTAAAATTAAAAACCGGTTCTGGGGAAGTTGGGTTACATCCCATCAGTAACCTTTACCCCCTCGAATTAAATACAGGAGGTTTTGTTAACAATGTAACACCTGTACCTACAACACTTGTACAGGATGACAACAGCAACAGACCTGGTTCTTCTTATAATAATAATAATAATAATAATAATAATAATAATAATAATAATAATAATAATAATAATAATAATAATAATAATAATAATAATAATAATAATAATAATAATAATAATAATATGCCAATTTCTACATTAATAAGACCTCAAGAAGAAAAGCTAAAAAACAGTTATGAGAGATAAACTTGCAGACCTCTAGTAAAACGAATAAAGTAAAATTTAGAATTAAGGTAATATTAAGTTAGATTTAGGGTGGTAGGGTAATTTTAAGTTAGAATTAAGGTTGTTTTTACATAAAAAAGAAAAATAAAAAAAAATATTCTTTTAAAATTTAGTAGGAAGCGCAAGCACACAGCTGATCTAAAGTAAAGTAAGAGCACATTCCAAACTGAAAGGTATTGTATTGCTTCTAATTTATGAAGCAATCCTCTGCCCGGAGTGTGTGAAAATTTATTATAAAATTGTCAAAATTTGGTCATTAAATTTTCTTGACCACAGTATTAAATAACAGTAAAATTGAGTCATCAATAAAGACTTAAATATTACAATAAAATTCCTCCGCGAGGAGTCACATGACTTGATCGTGGTCAGTAAAGAATGAACAGTATTGAGTATTCTTTAGTATTCCGTCAGTAATTACTCAGTGAATACGTATCTAATATTTAGTGTTCCTTAACTGTCCAATAAGTTGTGGTTCATTTTTATTAATAGTTTGTATGCAGTATTGTGCAAATTTTTATGTATATGCGATCACGGCTAAGAAAAGCCAGTAATTTATACTTTAAAACTGTAAATAGTAAAGTTAACTTTTAAGTTACTCAAAAGGATAAAGTTGTCCTTGATATTGAAAAGAAGCATTTTCAAAGTTGAAGTCTCCTGTCTGCCTTTAATAACAATTAAAAAGTCCCATTATTATTAAAAGTACTTAAATGTTTTCTAAAATCATCTCCAAGGGCAAGGAGGTACCTCCGAGAAGCTAAATTGGCAAGTAACTTATTTCTACATCGGTAAACAGAACATTTAAGGTAAATATAAATTTAATATTTTTGATTAAAAATTAGTGCGAAAAAACTAATTAATAGACCGGTGGTGAAAAGAGCCGCTACTTTCAAAAAAGTAAAAGAAACTTTTTTGATATATTTGAAAATGTTTAATAATGTACGTAACATTATTTGAAAATTTTGCATTGTTTAAATATGCATTTCGATCTCTTACGATCGTTTTCAAAGTGAAAGTTTAATTATTTTTTATCAAAGTGATTCATCAAGTGAAAAGTTTATTTGCCTTAATATTAAAAAGTGATTTAGTGAAGATTTAAACTATTAAAAAGTTTTAATACTTAAACAATTTCTAAAAGTGGCATAGCGCATGCGCAAAGATTGCGCCACAAGTCGAAAGATTTGCTAGATCACACGGGCCTAATAATAGGAGATTTCAATTTTTAAACGGTTTCTTGTAATAAATAATCGATAATCGATAATTTTAATATTGATTAATCGTTTACATTTCCGTTAATATCGATCTAATATCGCTCTGTTCAATTATCGTATATTTTTGTTAATAAAACAATCTAGCCTATTTACTAGTCAATGTGAACCTTACTTGTTTGTTGGCCTTTTTTTGTATAATATAGTTAATATCTTTCCTTAATTAATGTACATGTATTATTTCTATTAAACTAGCTGTTGTGGTATGCGCTTCGGGTAAATCAAAATTTTGTTTAATTAATAATGCATATTTTCTAAATTTTGTAAACTTTGCTGTAAACTATTTTAAACCATTATAGTAAAAACTTTCTTTTTATACGCATACGCTCGAGTTATTAAGATTAGCTAGAGTAGTATTAGATTGGAGGCTACATTTAAATGTTTTTTATTAATATCTTTTTATTAACATTTTCATGTGTTTATCTGAGTAATATAAATATTTTTGAATAACAATATAGATTTATTATTTTATGAATAAAATGGAAAAATTAAAGTAATTAAAAGAAATAACGTTCGAACGACTAAATTGATCACGTATACTTTATATGTTAATTAAATGGGTACTTATAGAAAAGATAATGACTGCTTAAGGCATTTATATTTTTTGATAATTATTTTATTAATATTATTATTATTTCTTGCTAATAAAATTTAAAAGAATGGCAGTGAACAAAATGATTATGAAAATTTTACATGCAACCATGAAATTGATGGATGTACTATGGTAATCGAATTACAGAGAACGAACAAAAAGTCTTAAAACAACCATTTATTTTTGGAATAACACACGGAAAAAAATAATCAATTAAAAAAAATTATTTTAAACACTTATTTTATGTTATATTTTATTTTTTATATATTTTTTTATTATTTATTATTTAGGTGAGATAATTAATTTCTATTTAATTAACCATAAAGCCAGAGTGAACTTATTAATTTGAGTAAAATATTCTCGCACACCCTGTCACGATTAGAGTGGTTTTAATAGAGGATAGTGGAGGGTGAAGGTAAACAGGACTTGCTAAAAACAAGAACTACAGGAGTTTTTCCTGATAGTTTCTGTCACGGGAGCTTTCATAAACTATTGACAACACTGCTACAGCGTAGGATTGGAGGGACTGCCTACCTATGAGTTTTTTGTACCTAGTACTTGGTTGGGGATGGATCTTTGAGATAACCTAAAAGTTACGTCTTGCCTAAGCTCTCTTTTTTAAATCGACTTTATGAATATACGGGTTTAGAGACAATAACCCCTCAAACTCCTAGGGATGACCTCTTTGTTAATATGTGGAATGCTTATTTTATTGATGCCGGTGTCGTTTTAATACGACTGATGCGCGTTTTCAGTATAGACCTGTCTCCCCATTCTATCTATCATACCCGACATCACCAGAAGTAGCCACATTTAGAATTGCCCTGCACAGGCGGAATATTCTGGAAATGTAAACTACATATAACAAATGACTTGGTTTGCTTCACTTGATAGCTATTAATAATAGAATCCAAAATATGATAAAGATTTTTATTATCTCTCTCTAAAAAACCGGCTTGTGAATCAAATCAGGGAGAGCAAATTATTTATTGCACTCCTTAACAGTGGCATAAATGTGGCATTTATACCCTCTCAAAGAGTCCCAGGCTGTTGTTTGTGGTTCTGTCCCACATATAGTGTGGTTCTGAAGAAAGGGCTCTCCTGGAAAATTGCTCTCACAAGGCATACATAAAAATAATCCATTCGCACTTTATCAAACAAAAATATAAAACCACTAGAACTAATTTATTATATATACTCTTTGAAAAATAATATTCTAAAGATTAATGAAAACGCTTTAATAGGTACTAGTTCTTCCTCAGACACAGAACAGTAGGTGAGGCGAAGAAATCACACACAAGAGAGAATCTAGAGAGCTGACAGTCTGTCATTTCTCAAAAAGAAAAAAACATCACGAAATAATGCTACAATTAAACAGCATTCTTTGGCAAATTTTCAAACCTCGGGTAGTAAAGTAAAAGAGGCTGAGAAAATTTGTAAATTATGTTCTGGGCCACATTCATTGGGACTATGTCCTGTATATAATAATTTTGAAAGTCGAATTGATAGAGTTAAAGAGTTGGGGTTGTGTGAACAATGTGCTGGTAACCATCCGCAAGCACAATGTTTTGGTAAAAATAATAAAATGAGGTTTCCATGTAAGTGTGGAAGTAAGTCACACATACACGCATTTCTGTGTATCGTGAAGATAATAAGGTGACGAGTTTAAACTCAACACGACCCAAGTCAGGTTGCATAACTGTTCCATCAAAGTTTTTGCGAGCATGCAATATATTCCGCCTTCACTCACCGCTCATTCGAGAGAGTTGTGGTTTTCAACCATGGTAATGAAAAAAACTTTCAGATGTTTGATTGATACAGATGTTCTAGTCAGATATTATACCCCTTTAACGCAAGGAAGCTCGCTGCCAAAAGCTGAAAATGTTCTCCGAACCTGATGACGAGGCCTCCAAACATCAGGCTCAGAGGAACATTTAAACTATTGTTCGAAATTTAATAAAAAAGAGTTTCAATCACATATATATCGCGTTGTTTAGACTATTATATTAAAAAGAAGAGTTATAACATAACCTTATTCATATAGATAGAAGATGAATAACCATAAATACTAAATGATACATTGGAGAGAGAGCATTTCTTCTGCAGGGGTATTAAAATATGAAGACGCGAGATTTACAAATTTAAGCTAGAATAGATATTTAGATATATTAATTCTAGATTTGTTAAACGTAGTGCATAATTAAGGTAGATATGTTCTCCTTGCTTGGACATGGAGAACATAAATGCAGATTATTTGATATCTTTGCGCATCCCTTGATAACTTGTATCAACCAAATAATCTACTCGCCACAAGTGTCATTGTTTCATCATAGGCAATATATAATATAATATTAATTCCTAATTCAAATAATATTTTAATATCATTTTATTAAAGAGAATGAATTCAAAATATTGTGCGCTGGTTGAAACACCGAAAATGTAATTAAAAAAGTTATTATAATTTATTATAATCTCAAGTCATAAGTTTTGAAAACAAAATATATAAGCCATTAATTTCTATTAAATGATTTTTGGAGATGTATACTAATAGGAGGTACTTCATAGATCACAAATTTTAGTATTTATTGAGTGTTGAGAAACCCATCAGAGTTTATTTTAATCCCATTGGCAATTTATTATGAATTACAGTTTAATACTCGGTTTATTTCTATAAAGCTTTGTCACAACATTATTGGTATTTGAAAAAGAATTTAATATTAAGTAGTCTTAAGTAATTTAACTGAATTAATGAATAAATATGTCAAGTTCAATTATTTATTATCAGAAATATGATTTATTTCAAAAGTAACCCTATTATCATTAGTAAAGCTCTTACCTTGAGTATAACATAGATTAAAAATAGTAAAATTAGATCCTTAATCCTATAAAATTTTTTAAAATAATTTAAAATATAAGACTAAAGGGAGAGTGTGGGTATGATATATAAATTAAACTCAAATTACAAATTATATTAAGTTAAAGGCACTCCATACAAAAAATATAAGATACTTTGAAGAAAAATGTAGATTTCTGTAATTGATTATAAAATTAAGGGACTATTAGAGAAAAAGTACAGGAGGATAAAATTTTAAATGATCTTCTTAACTTATTATTTGTAAATATTATTTACTCAGAGAGTCCTATAATAAAAGGCAATCAGAACAAGTAACCACTAAAATAATACCCAGTTTTTTTCCCAATTATACTATTACCATAGTAAAATAAATAATTTCTCCATCTGCGAATGGAGCCGAGCAGGCGAGTAGTTATGACCTACAATTGAATTACTTTTATTAGCTACTAGCCTTGGATGTTCTAGAACTGATATCGAGAGAGTACTGTAATGTCATTTAGTTTGAATGTATAAACTAAAGTGTATTTTATTTTTTAATGAGATAATGGTTATAATAAGAAAATGGAAGTAGGGTATGAAATATTCATATTGATTCACTTTCTTATGGTATAAAACGGGCAATTATGAAAGCTTATAGGTATCATATATCTAATCTTATAATATATTTGAGAGGTTTAACATCTTCCCCCATATTTTAATAACTGCACTTATTATAATAAATAAAATTAATACATGTGAATAAGTATCCACATGATAGATGTACTGAAAAAATTATCCACAAAGATCGGATTAATGTAGGATATAATTTTTTTTAATTATTTTAATTCAAGGTTCACATAAAGCTAAAGTTAAAGAAATAGTGAGATAGTGAGGTATATTAATAAATCATTCATGTAAATAATAAAATGAACATAGGGGTAGGTTTATTATTCTTGAGTATCATATGGAATAGTACATATTTGGATCTTTGCCGTGTTAAGTTACAAGGAATAGATTAAACTCCTTTGTAGAGCCTACAAGTTGTATGTGAAATAGACCTTGAGGGATATAAGTTTATCAATAATGGAGTGAACATAACTGTATATTAGCATATCATAATAAAGTAATAATATTATTATCTTGAGAGAGTAATTTTATTCAACTAAATGAGGCGTCATAATAGTTTTGTTTCTGAGTATTTTCCCTAGACTTTATACACTCGATAATCTTTTTATATTACCTCATTAATTTACTCTTCCTTAATTTTGTTATAGGGGTATATTGTTAGTATTGAAGACAAAGTTGTGCACAAAGATAGCTGGGACGAAGAAAGTTGGCCTGATGAGATACTAAAAAGAAGTGGTATAATCTACGCAATAACTGTGACATCTGGAATACGATGCAAATACCTAGGGAGGGCTCTTATCTGAGGGAATAAAGTAATGGCTTGCATACTTTTTTGTAGTAACATGTTATCTGGAGATAGTTCGTACTATTAATTAGGTAATTTGGTATATGTTATAGGAGTGGATAGATGAATTAACAAAAAGCTACCTATTATATATTGGACTTAAGCCAAGGTAAGTACTCCTCCAATAGGCCTGGGAGTTAAAGTAATCCCTTTCCCATGGTAAGCTGTATGAGGTGTTATATTATATTGGCCTTGGAAATGTTTATATCCCAATATTTTATGGAAGACATACAATAATTATATTTAATTTTGATTTCATTAATATATTGCCTTGGATTTTCACAAGTAGATTTTGAGAGCTTATTATTATTTCCATTATATTTTATTTCCTCTTAAAATTCATATTAGTTTTATTTAAATAAAATATAGTTAATAATACAAAGAAAATGGAATGGATATTATCACTTCCATCATAATTAAAGTATAAAAAATTAAATGGTTTATATATAAAAGTATTGAAATTAAACTAGCAGAAAAATTTGTTAGTTGATTTTTTTAAAACTAGGGAGTTATTAACTTTTATTAAAAGTATAGGTAAAATATATTGTCACCTTTGGTTATATCATGGAGTCCTATGTTGGACTCAACACCACAATAATTTTGGTATAGATTGGATACCAAAGTATTTACATTGTTTATTGAGTTGATACCATACATTAAGAATCTTTTTATACCTCTACTAATGGTAAATTAAGTATTTAGAGAGTTTAATTAATACAATGTTAACTTTAAGTAATTTTAGATGTAAGTATAAATTTAATATACCTATAGCTATAAGAATAAGTCCTTAAGAATCATTCTGAGCTACTAGGATATTATTCTTAATATGTGGGCGACTATAAGTACCAACAAAATACTAATAAGAGGAGATAAGGATCGATACGACTCTACCGGAGTATCAAAAACATTGTGCTCGCTGAATGATAAATACTTATGAGATCTCTAATACATTAAAACTGCAAGGAATGGAAACAAATATCCCTTTTTAGCTAATGAAGATATATTATTAATCTTTGTAAGATATCATTATAGGAGCTAGAGTAATAAGTTAAGTAACTTCACTTGATGAAAGCATTATATACTAGAAATCCGGTCTACCATTATGATTTGAGAACTTAAAACTTTATATACCTGCTCTTTCTTATCGAGGAACGGCATTTCTTGAGAGAAGTATATGTGCGGGATATAAGTAACAGCTCTATAGCACTTTTATAATTATACTCCATGAACAAGCTACATTATTACCTCAATATAATTCCATGAAGCCATTGCCTATTATACTCTAGGCGAGACTGAGAAGTTCATGTGCGGATTCTGTAACAAAATATGGCACCCCGATGGAGCCATAAACCCGCGCACAAGTTATGTGTAGAGCATTGAGGAGATCACATTTGACAAGACTAAACTTAACTCTGATTTCACGTCAGAAAATCTTACACGAGGATAAATCGAAACCCTACCTATAAGATGTGTCACAGGAACCTGCAGTAAGATTTCTGATGTTAGGAGAAGCATCGGTGTACAATCAATATTATCAATACAATGTGCTCTGGTCTCTTTACAGGTTACTCGTCACGTGTCATCACGTTTCACCTGACACTTAGGCTACGAAGCGATGCAGAGCATCGCACACATACAACATCAATATAACCTTACACAACACAGCTATTGATATTAGAGCATTTCACCTCTCACCTGTATATGGGCCTACCAATCATAAATAAAATTCAAACTCTCAAGTTACGAGAACCAACTGTTACTCTCTCATATCTTTTCTCCACCTTGGCGGCTTTCAACCCTCTTCTTTAAGAGCCGTATTCAGACTTATGAACATGAGGTAGCCCCCACTTTTCCATTGATTTCATTTTATCTGAGTTCCTCTTTTAGCAATTCAAAGGTTTGTAACAAATTTAGTACTACCACTCCAGCGGGACATTACTAAATTACCGAGTATGCACAAATGCACACAATCTCATCATCTCTTAACTAAAAAGACAGTGCAAAATAATAGAAAAGAGTCCTTCTAATTACCTTAATAAGAGCTCCTATCAAGAACGTGAATCATATGACCTCACACAATTATCAGAATCAAACATTTAAAATTAACCCTTTTCTCTTCTCCAAATGGCAAAGCAAAAGTGGCAACACCCATTAGAAAAAGGTTAGATAAAAGCTCATTACTTAAGAACAGCAGTGCTCTCTTTGCTATATATTAATAGCCGTTGGAAAAAGAGTAAAGCTAAAACTACTCCTTTTGAACTTCTACCACGTTCTGATGATACCGAACATTACTGTCCATCAAATATCCAGACCACCACTCACCTATACGATTTTAGTAGCTAACTCTCTAGTAGTGCGGAGGCAAATAACACCACTAATCAAAATTTCCGTTTTTCTTCTATAAAGACACACTGGTCAACCTCAGCTTAAAATAGATATTTAGGGTCCAATTGTCATATCATTTCGTGCCAATAGGATAACTCAGAATGAGATCAGTTGCACGCATACAAGGATGGTTATCTATGAGAGGATTTCTATTAAAACCCTCAAACAAGTCTAAAATTGTACACATTTCACTAATGTAGGGAGCTTCCAACGCTAGTTTTGAGTGAGCAGAGGAGTATACTCTCAACAATGATACCTCCACGGGAGCGGTCCTAGACACTTGTTTCAAGGTAATTTTGGAAGATAAAGTAAAGGTGGCTAGGAGGGGAGTATACTTAGAACATTGAACAGCCAAACTACAACAAGTTTCATAAGGTTGCCAAGGTTGGCACGGGTGTTGGCCGGACATGCTTCGCACTAAAGATCAAGTGAGTTCCCTTCTATACATGTAACCTAAACTAAGATATTATATTATGGCACACCATCAACGGCAGAATCCACGCTCTGACATTCATAAGAACTTTCCTTACTACAATTTCATAGTATAAAATCACCGTTCGCGATCTCGGGTCCTAGGGGCAAAAGAACATAGATCCTTCCTATAGTTATGGTTAAACAATCCCCTTTACACGACTTGGTTTCAGGCATGCCCTCTTCACTCACCCTCCCAACATTACACGTATACCTACGGAAAATACAGGCAGGTTCTGGGGAAGGCTATATCATCAAACATTGAGATAACCAAAGACAACCTTACTCTCTTATGTACGTTTATTAACCTTACAAAACCACCCTTCGTTTTTACAACACGCGATGCTAACAGCAACAGACCCCTGGTTCTTCTAAATCAATATTCGAGAGATACATCATATCATAAGTATATACCACAACAATAAACAACAAATAAATAATTAATACATCAATAAATTATATAAAATAGGAGGTTAATAAGGTAATAATAATAAGTACAATCACATACTACTCAACATATATTTCTTTTCACAATTTAATACTAATCATTCATAAATCACCATCATCCTGACCCCCCCAACATAAATATCAATTTCATAACACCAATAACCAATAATCATATTGGAAAATAAAACAAAGGAGAAACAATACCGCTATATCATCACAACTCAATGAGCGATTTGAACTATTAAAACCAATTTACTTTCGCGATTCAACCCCAAATTTTATATTCTTATAACACCACCTTTCACACGCTATCACCGTCCTAACTCAAATGTTACCCATGCAGCGCCCATAACACAGCCTGCCCCCTCTATCAACTCAAAGGCCCACCCGCTCTTAAACTGAGAGATAAAGGCGGTGGCAGAGGACTATAGTAGACGAGGTTACGCTGAGAGTTATGAGTAGATATCAATGTGGGAGCATCTTAGGTAATGGATTGAGAGTTGGTGCATTTGTTCTTTTGTTAGTGTGCGGTAGGGGGGGCTTAGTTATGTGTTACGGGTTCTGTATATTAAGGTTTGTTTTTTTCCTTACATAAAGAAGTAAGCAATGGAGATGGAGAGACGGAGGACTAAGTGATTTCTCTATTTCAAAGCAATTGAGCTGACGGGAGAGCGGCTCAATGCACTCTAATTCAGCCTTGATGAGAGAAAGTAAGGATTGTTGTATAGGGCCACAGAGCCATGACCGTCGCAAGGCAGCGTGAAAGTGTGTTAAATGTGGCGTTTGCGGACATCTGGTCTATGAGGAGCAAACTGGCTTCTGCCCCGGGTATTGTGTTGTTTGAATGGAAATGTCTATAGTTACTAGATGTTGGGTTCTCGCTCACAAGGGTGGTTGGTGGGGATCCCAGAGTTGTAACATTTTCTTGACGCATTAAATGTTAACTAACAGTTAAAATTGGTCATGAGTATTATCATTGACACATCACAGAGTAACAGGGTTGATCTGTCAACCCGTAGGTGCGTGCGTCCTTGCGTAGGGAGTTGTTTACCCATGAACGGTTTGAGCGTGGTCAGTGATGGAAATTGTACCAAGTAATCGGTGAGTATACTCTCTTTTAGTAAGTACCGAGAGTAATTCCTTTGCAGTGGAGAGTACGTATGTAAATTCTAGCAGTGTTCCTTAATCTGTCCAATAAGGTTGTTGGCTTCATTTTTATTATATAAGTTAAGGTTATTGGTTTAAGGCAAGTCAATACTGGTGCGACGAGGAAATTTTTTCACCTGGTATGTTGCGTATCCGGCTTGGAAGTGGCAATGCCAGGTACATCTGTAGTACCATCTTAATTAAGAGCGGCCGGTTGTTATAACGCATTTGGCCGCGTATTAGGCTCTAATCTGTCTTGGAACGCTTTAAACACCTTGCTTAGTCGTGTAGCCGAGGGTTAAATAAGCTTGGTCCTATAGATATTGACAATCAAGTTATCGATGTTGTTGCCAAGTGTGAACGTCGTGCCCCAGTGTCCTGCTGCTTCTGTAAGAAGCAAAAGGTAAAAATGTCGTATTCATATAAGTGATTACGAATGGTAACTTAAATGTTTGTTCTAAAATCGTCTTGCCAAATGGCATTCGGAGGTTACCTGTGCCGAAGAGAGCCCTTATTAATGGCCAGGGTAACTCTTAGGGTAGTATCTACATGCGGAGTAGACAGAGACATATTAAGTGGTAAATTTTGGATTTTATTATTTCTTGATAAAAACATAATTGCAGTGCAAGCATACAGAAGTACTGTCATAGCAGCTGTGTGACAGGCAGAGCCGCGTACTAGGCCGTAAGAAATTAGTTAAACATAGTCTATGGCCATTAGAATATCTATAGTGAAGCTAGATTGTTTAATAATTGCACAGAATGTAGCTGAAGTAAAATGATTCAATACTGTTCATCCTTTACTGACCACGATCAAGGTCATGTGAGCCTGCGCGGAGCGAAATATTTGTACTGTAATATTCCGTTAGGTCTTTAGTTGATGACTCAATTTACTGCTCAGGTGTATAGCTGTGGTCTATAGCGAAAGGTGTTTATTGACCATCATTTGACAATTTTATAATATAATATCCTTTCACCCAATATATTACCGGGGGTCTCTGGGTTACGTACCTCAACTATTTCTAGACATACCTACCTGTTGGCCGCAGGTTGGTTGCTAGTCCGGAAGGATTCATTCTCTTGTAAAACCTTCCCGGGCCTTGAGTCAAGAGTCCATTAAAGGCTATAATGGTAAATATAAGTTACGTTATAATTTAAGCTTTCAAATAATTATAATTTATTAATAAGTACTATATAAAGTAAGTAACTCATTAATTACATCTCTCACAAATAGTTATAACATTATACTATTTATACTATGAGTTTTAATGAAGTATCTAGTTTTATAAGGACCCCACGTTACATACGTATATGGTGTTTTAGCTATTATTTCTTATTATTATTTACACCGTATGGATACCTTAGAGTTTAATTTTATCAATGATATATATATATATATTAATAATAATATATATATAATATAATAATAATATATTAATTTAATTTATATAAATTAATATATAATAATATATTATCAAAGCTTTCTCCAAAGGCTGCATACCTAAAAGTAGGAGATTTGTTCAGAAGCAATTATCAAAAACAAAACAATAATCAAAAGACATCGAACACATAGAAACATTCAAATAAATAAAGAAACAGTCGCTATTATTTGTATTATTATTTATTTTTATGTTTCATGACTTTTATTTTATATATAATTTTGATTAATATTTTAGGCTATATTTATTTATTTTCAACAATATTGAGACACCTCTTATTATTAACTATAAAATGCAACAATAACAACTTATTATATAATGTTTCACATTATTAATAGTAGATTCACTAATGTACGCATTATATATTTGTAAATTTCTCTGGGTAATGCAAACAATTTAAATTAATTTATGATAATAAAACTACTTGGCATACAATTTACTGTTCAAAATCTTATCAAAATAAATTAGAAAGATACTAACATCATACATTATTTTTAAGTCATATCTGAATTTTAATACATAACAATATTATAAAAATTATATACTATCCTAATAAACGTATCTTAGTCAATAGAAATATTGCTTCAGATTTTGGTAGTTTTTAAAAATAATAAAAATAATTAAATTATTGAAATTCCCATTATTTTATAAATTGATATATATGTCTAGTACAATCGCGAAGTGTCACACTAATTTTTAACATTGATTTTGAAATTAAGTTTTCATAAATGAATCACATTTATTCCTATAATATTATTTTCTACTTATAGTTAAACTACTAATTCATGGCTGTCTAAACACTAGTCATTATAATATTATATTATATATTAATTTTTATTACAAATTATTAAAATTAATCCAGAGCAAATTAGATAACGATTAATATCACCAGACATTATATTACATAATATACTCTATTAATTAATATATATAATATATAACACTATTATATAATATAATAAATATATAATAATATAAATATATATATTATATAAAAAATAGAAATATATTGGTTTAGAGATAACAATAATTTTATAATAAATATTATAATTATATAATATAATATATATTATAATATAATATTTAATATATATATATATATATAAATATATAATATATAATATAATTAATATTATATATAATAATTATTATATATAATAGTATAATATATTATAATATTAATTTAAATTAATATATATATATATATATATGATATATATTAATAATATATATATATATATATAATATAATATATATTATTATATATATATAATATATATATATTATATAATATTTATATTATATATATATAATATAATTATATATATATATATATTATGCTATATATATATATATAAATATATATATATATTATATATGATATTATATATATTACTATAATATTATTATAATATATATATACTATATTTATATATTATATATTATATATTATCGTCAGGGAGGAGATGAATGGGAAAGACTTCTAATTAAAATTGTCTTCGCCTCCTTTCCCTTATACAACCTTTTAAAGAATTTTTTTCCTGAAAATCATGGGGCCTATAGTAGGTTTAATAAGCACAGAAATAAATAATATGTATGCTAAATAATAATAGTTAAATTAAAGTTTTAAATTAAGAGGTAATCGAACTTTCCTTCATGGGGTGAATAGGGACACAATATGGGGTGAATAGGGACATCTCTTGAAAATTCATATATTGTGTATAGTTTATTATTTTTTTTATTTTATTTTTAACTTAATATAGGAATTATTATTTATTTATAATTAAAAATAGCCAATAGTATAATAATATTAAGTAAGAAGATAAAAATATAGAATTAAAAATGTGGTGTCTCCATTCACTCTTGTTCGTGGTGAATAGGAATACTTCTTGGAATTCATATTTTGCGTATCAATTTAATTTTTATTTTAATTTTTCCTTAACGATGGTGTTCCGGATTCACGTCCATCATGATGTTTTTATGGTGGGTATATAAATAGTGGAAAAGTTTAATGCCCGGTGATTTAACAGCTATGTACTGTTAAAACAAAGATTTACTTTGTCACTATAAAGCTAGCAATATAATTATCACTAAAAATATTTAATTTAATTTCTTTCCCATCCACTTTTCATTTTATAACAAAGTTAGAAAAAAAACATTTTACAAAAGTGAAATTCTATTTAAAGGAAATTTCTCCCTAATGACATTTATGGAGGTTTTTTGATAATATAAAGACTCTCTAGCAATAAAGGGAATAATCTAAATAAAAAAAAAACAATTGTTTTTTCCTTTTTATTAATTTAGTCCCCATCTCACCTCCACAGATTTGTATTCTGTCCTAGAGTTTACCCCACCTTGACGCTAATTATTATATATAGTATATAAGTATATTATATATATAATATTATGATAGGAGCGGATATGTTAATTACTATTATATATTACTATATATATTATATTAAGTATATAATTTATAATATATATTTATTATGAATATAGTTATAATATATATATATATATAGTAGTATTATCAGTATATATATATATAGTACAATATATATATGGATTTATAGTATAGTTATTAAGTAATAAGGGGTATTTACAGTACTCTATAGGTATAATATACGGTAGATCATGTAGGTACTATACTAGTTGTGTATAGTATAGGTCTATACGGTACTGTATATATGAGGTTTTTATTTATAATTATAGTATATATAGATATATATATTAGGTTATTATCGTTATGTGTATTATTAAGGAATCTCTGAATATTTCTGAGCGGTGTGTGCATGTACTGTGGCTGGTCATATTCTACCGAGAGATAGCGTCTGCAACCATTTTTTTCACAATCTTCCCATTTTGTACGGGTTGTCACTCATAAAAAAAACTAGACTTTCTTTGGTGAGTTGGTGACAATTCCCCTGGGAGGTTCCAAGTTGCAAGCCTTGCCTAAATTTCTATAGGTAATCAATACATTACTATTGTATCTACCCTCCCCCACCTTTCCTCATTTTTCTCAGCCTTTTCTTCTTTATCTTTTCGTCCTCTAATATTTTTTTTTTCTGCTAAGAATATAATAATAATAATCTAAAATTTAACATTAAATCATTAAATAATTTTTTAATTATAATACAGAATGTACTTTCAGAAAGAAATATTAAAGTTTTTTCATTCGTACAATAGAATACAATTATCTTTACAAGTCCTTAAAAATATTTAAGAAATGACATTTTAAAAATTGAAAAATCTGAAAATAGATAATTATTCTTTACGATGATGGGACATATAAACCAGATATAATTTTTTTAAACCGATTATTGATTTATGTCCATCATAATTCTAAAATTACCATTACAAAAAAACATTCATATTGATCTTAATATTTTATTTGTCAACAAGGAAATTTTTAAAAAATTTTTTTTTTTTTTTTTTTTTTTTTTTTTTTTTTTTTTTTTTTTTTTTTTTTTTTTTTTTTTTTTTTTTTTTTTTTTTTTTTTTTCCCCCCCAAAAGAAAGTAACCCACTGGGCTGTTTTTTTTGTCCAACCTAGTTTTTTTCCAGCTCTGACATATATATGATTTGTTAAGAATGTATAAGGTAATTTGATAAATTATTATTGTATATTATAATATTGATATACATAGTATATTATTTGTTTAACTACCGGTGAATATCTTTCTACTGGTAGATTCTTTATTTAAATACTTAGGTATCCTTTTAATATATACTATTTACTATAGTATATTATTGATATAACTTACCGTATTTATCTCCCATATTATAATATCTATAGGGTGCTATTATATTATATGACTATATATTATGGTTATACTAAGTTATAACTTACTAGTACCTATATATCTTATATTATTTTATATATTTTATCATATATATACTATAATTACCGCTATATTAGATTAATAAATGAAAAATGTTTTTGTTAATATATATATTATATATAGTATATATATAATTTTTCTTTATTACGGTTTTGCTATATCTTATTTCCGTACTGGGTATATGTCTAGGGCAGAGTCCAACTTCTAATGAATGATAAAGAGTCCTTCTATACTGAGGAGAAAAATTACTCTATTTTACCTGCCTTACAACATAGGTGAACAACAAGACCCTTTAAAACTCTTCCCTTCATTGTGTAGACATTCCACTACATGCCCTCCCTATCCTTTATATTAATTTTTCTACTACGACGGATTAACCGTCCAGAAAATAAATGTCGGAAAAGATAGCATACCTTCAAATTTGACGTCCCATTTATTTTTGTAACGTTTCTCAGCCGAATATATTCTAGCAATAGCTAGGCTTTATGTAATTTAAAACAACTGCGCAATATTGCCCTTACTAATAGGTCTCTATGAGAGTAATTTACTACTATCTAGTAAATGTTAATATGTTTGAACATTTAGTAGTTTCACAAGAACGAGCTATCATATCATTGCAAGATTATAATCATATATTTCATATATAGCACCCATTTTTAGTTATTTCTCTATATTATCACTCTACTTATTACTTTATATACTATATTAATATATATATTTTTATCTATGTTCTATTATATATTAATAAGTTATATCATATCTCTATCTTATTCATATCTCTACCTATATATTATATATTAATATATATATTATATAATTATATCATATTTATTATATCTTATAATTATATATATCTATATAATTGGTATATACCTCATATATACCGGGATTTAGTATACTATATATATTATCTTATTATTACTTATATATATATCTATACTATTAAATTTTACTATATATATTATACACTGTTTAAAAATTAATAAGTATACTATATATAATATATATTATTCTTCTCATAGATATCATAGCCGGCTAAACAAATACGCACGTTATATATGTATATACTGATATATAAATCCATAAATTTCACTTTTTATCAGAGGATGTGTTCAGTGCTTTCAACCCTCCCATGTTCATTCAGTTAGTGTGTTAATTCCATCCGAACGTAAATGAGCTAAAAAGGAAACCTGTCTGTTCACTTCTGAAAAATTACTTCGTTCACAGATAGGTACTGATGTAGGTAAACCGCGTCATGTTCTGACATGTTCACCTTTGGTGAAATCTCTTCCGCTCACACTCGGGGTCAGGCGGGTCACAGAAGAGGTTAACTAGCTGCAATAGTTAGTCTTATACTCTCTTTCCGGATTTCTACTATTGTCTATTATATATATACCTCACTCCTGTGCTGATGCTCAACAGTAGCGCCAGGTTTATTATATATTGAATATTATAAATATTCTTCCTAGTCATTTTCCACTTTGTTATTGCAGATTATGGTTTTTGTATACCACTACCCTCCTGATGAGTAAGCAATGTGTGTTACCCACCCGACGCTACGAATGAGCTAAAAAGAACCCGACGTTTATTACTTCTGAAAGTTACTTCTTCCCAGAACGATAAGGTACACCAGTATCTGACAGTCTCTTTTGCAGAATCTCCCCGCCTCACTCTTACGGGTTCTATGGGGAAACACATAGGTTAAGTGAATAGCATGAATTCGAATCTACATTGTAATTTTATCGACAATCATGCTAAGTAAATCCGCACGCTAAATATATATGTATATTAAAATCCCTATATTTCCACTTTCCTTTTTCACTTTCAGAAGTTAAACGCGGGTTTCCTTTTTAGCTCATTCGTTAGGTCGGTATGGTAACACCTGCTTTACATCATGAGGAGGGTGTGTTCAAAACCCATCTCCTAATAAGAAAGTGGAAAATATAGGGAATTTTTTGATATTTATACATTATATGTCGTGCGTTTTAGCATGATTTCTCATATCAATACGGAATGGCTGATCTCGATTATTAGCTATTTTTTCTTACTTAACGCCTTGTGTGTTACCCTTGACCCGATTGTGAGCGGGGAGATCTGTCCGGAGAAGATGACTGTCAGATTGACGGTATGCGTTAGTCTCTTGAGGAGAGCTAACTCTTTCAGAAGTCATAACAGGGGGTGGTCATTTTACGCTCCATTCGCGGTTCGAATTCGGGGCATCCTTGTGTCCTTCATGCGACACATGTCTGTATCCACAGGGAGGGTGTGGTTCAAAACACCATACTCTCAATAAAAAGTTGAAATATAGGGAAGTAGTTTCCTTTCCAAATATTTCCAATTTCCATGATTTGCTCAAGTAATACTGAATAGTATCGTTGCTAAATTATCACTTTTATTCTTAACCCTGTGTTGACCATGTATCCCGAGTGGTTGATGTTCTAGGAGATCTGCCATAATGGTTATGTCAGATTGAGCGGTATCCTTCTTCTAGTAACCTTCTGGAATTCACGAAGGTAATGTCTTGTTGGTCAGATACTGGCTACTTCGGCCTGGCATTTCCTTATACGCTCATTGTAGTCGTGAGTGGTGTGAGACGATGGAGCGGCTGCTTTACACATCAGTGTGTAGGTGGTGGTGAATCAAAACCATACATCTCTATCAAAAATTTGAAACTAATTGGGTGTTTAATTAATCATATTTATTGACTAGTTATGATTAGAATTATAATAAAGAACTGTGATTATTTTATATTATATATAGCATGGTTTAATAGGTTGTTTTAGTACTGAATATATATATTTTAGTAGTGAGGGATTATATACTTTATTATTATGTAGTGGATATTGTATAGGTAGTGACTTATATTAAGGGTATTTCATTCTACGCATAGTATGGGGTCATATACTAGCGGTAATTTATGTTATAGTAAGTTGATTTTACTGTATATTTATACCCCTTTTATAGTTATCGTTAGCTTATGTAGATAAAACAATAATAGAAAAAGTTTTTCATCATTTTTGTGTGTTAGTGGAAAGTCGACCCTTTTAACCGGTCGAAATCAAGACGCGATCCTCGAAAAAGCCTAATGGAGTTTGCGCAATCTGTTGTTGTTTATAACTATTCCCAAATAAATGTTAAGAATGAAGCGAGAACATTGTTTACAAAATTTAAAAACAAAAAAAAGAAAAAAAAAAAAAAAACAGGGTGAACAGTTCAATTTTATAAAGAAATACCCCTATTTTTTTTTTTTTTTTTATTTTTATTTTTTTTTTTTTTTTTTTTATTTTCCTTTTTTTTTTTTAAGAGGAGAAATAGCAATTTTCGAATAATATTTTAGAGTCTGATGATCGGTTCTTACCGTGACTGAATTACTTTGCACAGGTGCCTTACTTACGTCCATAGCTATAACTCTTCGAAGGTTGCGCTCAAAGGTACTTGGGCGATGCAATGGGAGTGATATTGATTGGCGATGCGACCAACCTCCCACCGAGCATGCTTCATTGAGTACCGTATGAAATAGATGATACGGTCACAACATCACGTTCGCTGTGATCAAAGGGCAGAGAGTTTGAAAGTAGGGAACAGTTTTATTAGTTCCTTCTGTGCTACTAGACCTCAACTTTGATGCCAATGAGAAGGGTGAGAAGGGCAGATGTGAGGAACAGAACTAAGAGATAAAAAAATCCGTAACCTGACAACAGCAACTCCCAGCTTTCCTTTGCGTTGCCGATTTCTTGCAGGCCTTTGTGATCTGCAGTTTCTCCAAGACATTGAATATAGGTATATAGACGGGTAGTATATTATAACTGACTATTATAATATACCTATTCTATATATCTTTTATAGCGTTCTCATTCTATCTATATAGATCATGGGCTATTAGGTGAGTGATATAATATCCTCGTGTTATTATATTGAGTACTATACTTGGCCGCGTTGGGTGTTTCTTAGTATCTTGTAGACGGCTTTACTTTAGTTAGTGTCCCCTTCTCCATATTTGATCAGAGTCCTCTCTCCATTAATATCGCAAATTTACAGAATTTTCCACTTGCTCTCTGTATACTGTCTCCTTACTTATGCTTTATAGAGCGTCGTCGAATGTGGCGCCATTGGCAAACCGGAGGTGGAATGCAAAACAAGGCAATAGGGGAGATAATTGAGAAGGAGAAGAAAATATAATATATATATATATTATATATATATATATAAATATATATATATAATATATAACTATATATATATAATATATATATAAATAATATATATATAGTATGTATATACTATATAATAATAGTAGTGGTACTGATCTTTTATGCCTTACCTCTTACCGATTTGTCGCCCCCTGAATTCTCATCCATCATCAGTATTGTGGCCACAATCCTAGCTAAGGCTACTGGTCGTCGACCCGCCCTCCGTCGGCCTCTTCTATTCAGATTTCGCCTTACCTGTTGTGGGTGATTTTCTAAGTTGTTTCTATGGTGATATGTTTTATGATAGGTTGGCATGACTAGGCAAAATAGTGGATATACGAGTATCCGAGCTACCGTTGCATTATATTGCCAGATTTTTGAGGTATTTTTTTTGGTTCAATGTTGATTTCTATTTTCCATCAGTTATTTTTTAAGTTGGGTGGTGACGCGCATTTAGGGTATATATTGTTGTTTGTTGGTTTTCTTTAGGTGCTTTGATTCTTGTTTAGGTGGTGTGTGATGTTGTTTTGGTGTTGAATATTGTTCTTTGTTGGTTGGACTGTTCAATCTTGTTGTGTATACATATGGGCGGGGGAAAGAGTTAGGCTTGTCTGGTTAGTTCTGTTGGTGAGTCGGGGTGGAATTACAGTGCAAGGATTGACAGGTTTTTGTCTGTATTCTCTTAGGTTACGCAGTACAAATTAGGTTGCCTGATCCTTTCTCAGCGTGTTGTCTTATGTTAGTATCTTTGTTTTGTCTTGTAATGTTTGCTTCGACGGTGCGTTTTTAAGTGTCACATCTTCGTGTTAGATACTTGTTCGGTGTTTGTGTCGTCGGGTTGGAGTCTGTCTCGGTGTTTCATGGTTTTTAAAGTGATGACATTATTCTGGTGATTGCGTAGTTGACTATGTGATTTGTGGTCGAGTTATTATTATTTGGTTGGTCGGAATTTTCTTTGTTTGGCCGTTCTTGGTTTGCTGTGGTGGTTTGACTCTTGGTGTTCCGACGGGTTTTCTTTGCACTCTTAGTTCCGCTGTTTGGTCACATTATTTGTAACCTGCTTTCTGTGTGTTACTTCTCCTCAGATCTTCTCGCTGTGTCATCATCAGAGTCTCTTTCTTCTGCTGTTAGGTGTTTTTTTTTGTTTCGCTTTGTGGCGTTAGCCGGTATGGTTGTTGTTGCCCATTTGTTGTTGAGCCTGGTGTATCTTTGGGGTCCTTTTTTTGCCAGGTTCTTTGCTGGGCGCCGGTTTGTCTTTTTTTTTTGACTGGTGCCTGGTTCTGGTGTCTGTTGGACCTTTGTTGTTGTTTTCTCGTTTTTTGTGTGAGGCTAGCGATTTTCTCGTATTTTGCAGAATTTTCTGGGTTAGGTCTAGAAGTTCGGATAGCGGCAATATTACCGCCCTGGTTGGGTGAATTGTTCTGTGATATGAAGGACGTGTTTAGGTTGGTAAGTCAGACCATATCATTAATTTTTCCTCTGTGTCAGATCCATTGTTAAGGTTCACATACTTCTGTATGTTGTTGAGTATGTTTTAGGGTCTGTTGTTGATGTTGTTTAGTCTGCCTGTTGTCACACTCTCTGGTCCACTGCTGCCGTTAGAAGGCCGCTGCTCATAGGGCTGGAGACTGTCTAACGATGAGCCGTATCTGCTACTGTTTGGGAGTAATCTTTTAATCTCTGTTTGCGTGTCAGTTTTTTGTCTGGTTCTCGTGGACAAGCACTTTAGCTTTAGAAGGCTATGTGTGTGACCAAAACGTTGATTTTGGCGGGCACTCAGTTATCTCTCCTGTTCAAGCTCTTCGTGGCGTGTAACCATCTGGTTCTCAAGTTGTGTTAATCTTTTGTAGTCGATTTCTTTTGTCTACAATTGCTCTGTGATTTTGAGCTGCTGTTGTTCTATCTTGAATATGGTATGTTTGAATATATCACCATTTCTAAAGTTAATCATTCAGTGGTGATGCTGAGTTCCTAATTATTTATTTAGCAGATTGAGGGAATGGTCTTGCTGATTAGTGTCGTTAATATCTTGTAGATTATGTCGGATTATCTGCGGTCAGACAGTTGATCGGGTTTGAGTCGCTAATGAGGTAGAGTCATGTCTACTATTGTTTGTATAGTAACGAGGTCCAAGGTGATGATGATCGGCGATGAGAGTAGTTCTGGTTTGGTATGACTAACGCATGTTGAACTTTGTCTTTTTGATCTTCGGCTGTGCGTTTTTGTAAATAGATACTATTGAGTAGTGGAGCTTTACCACAGCAGTGTAGATGTTGTGGTGCAATTCGGGCGATGAAGGCTTTCGACTCAAAGGGGGTATGTGCAGGGATCTTCGAACCCTGTTTTCAACCTTTACATGCGTATCATAATGAAAACTTAAACTGAAAAAACTTCGAACTGAATCAACAAGTACTATGATTCAGTTTTAACCTTTCTCATATTAAATTTTTCATACTTGCTAATAAGATCATAAGGTGATGCTCAACAAATCAGAGGCCTGTAGTTCGCCGATTAATATATTTCTCGGGAAGGAGTTTTCTGAATTATGAATTAGTCATTTGAACTGCTTCTTACTCAATTATCAGGGAGGGTTAGTTAATTGGATGTTGAGGTTTGGTGTAAGTAGGGTCTCATGTTATGTGTTTGTCTTGGAGATGAGACGTTCATATTTGTTGGTCGCATTCTACCGGTTCATTTTTATCCTATGTCCAAATTGCGGACGAGACATTGGGACGATCAATTTTCGTTTAGCTGACGTCCCTGTCACGATCACGAGAGGACAAGTATGAGGATTTCATAGTTATAACTAATATCTTACTTAACATTTTGTTCGCGGTCGTCTGAATCGTCTGGGTTTATGCACGACTTTTCCTTGTGTTTTGCGCCAAGTTTGATTAATTGTATTTCAACGCAGGGGAACTTGTAATAGGATATTAGCTTAGTTTGGTCGTCTCTTAGTATTTTAGTGTTGGGATATGTGAAGATGTCTCAGGAATCTCTTGCGGATAGATTCGTTTGGGGATGGACTTCGTCGTCCGTTTTTGCTCTCTATGGTGTTTATATGCTTGTTTTGTAATTACCGTGTCCTCCCTCTCGTGGCCTGGCCGTGGCGCCCCTCATTTTCGTGGCGAATGTTGTGTAATCCTTGCTTTCAAAATAATACTATTATTATACGCCTGTTTATTAACTTAGTGAACTGCTGTGGTGCTAGGTCATTTGTGTGCTTGGAGAAATTTTCAAGTGAGAACAATCTCGTCATATTTTATTATTCCTTTCTTATTAAAATCTTCCTTATTGTCATATACTTGTTGATGTCAAAAAACTTGAGTAATTCTTCTAACGTCTCTTTCACTCTACGGGAACCATCTTAGCGAGTCGAGACTCTCATAGACCGCAGGTTGTCTAGTAGAAGGCTTAAACTTGGAACGTATACTTCGTGTCGACTGAAAGTAAAGTTTCTTCAGCTCAAAACTTGACGCATCTTTATCGTAGTTATTGTAATTGGAAACCTTAATGTCATCAAGCCAGCAGATGGCGAATTTCCTTAGGGTAGTTGCTATGACTTGCTTTCGGAAAGAGTAATTATCTTCTATGTGTTTATTCTCGTCGAAATTGGTATTTCAGTTTGGGGAGTTTGTTATATGTGGGAGTATTGTTTGAGAGAGAAGTGCTTGGAGGTGCAGTTGATGCATCATGTTGGCGCTGACGCTCTTCTGCATCTAATTTCATTTGTATCACTCCTTCTTCGGACTCTCTAGCGTCCTTTTCAGCTGCTAATCTCGCTTTACGTTCTTCAGCCTCCGCTTTGATCTTTCGTTCGTCAGCCTCTGCTTCCATCTTTAATTTTCCATTCTAATCTGCAGCGATTTTTTTCTTCACCAATTTCTGTTGGATTTTCCGTTTTCTATCTCTCTCTCTTTTGCGATTTACGCTCCCTCTATCTTCTTCTTTTTAAAGCATCTCTTCTCTCATGCGCTTCTCTTAAAGTTAAGCGGCTCCCACCCCGTCAACTGTCCTTGCATAATTCAAGAGAGCTCGTTATTTCATATTATTACTATATATAGGGACTTAACACAGTAGTAACGAAAGTAACTTTTTTACTCAACGTAAAATACGAGTATTTTCAAAATTTAGCTCCAACTTTCCACGTTTATTAATGTAGCCAATTATATATATATAATTTATATATATATATATATTTATATATTATATATATATATATATTATAATATATAATATTTATATATGTAATATAATATATCTATTATATATAATAAATATTAATATATATATTATATTTATTATAATAATAAATATATATATATATCATTATATATATAATATATATTATATATTTATATTTATATTTTATATATTATATTTTTATATATATATATATATATATATTACTATATTTATATATATATAATATATATATATATATATATATATTATATATATTACAGAGCTGGCCGCGCCTTATAATTTTTTTTGAGTGGCTCGCTATCGCCGGCTAGTGCCTAGCGCCTATGCGCATATATTTTTGTCACATCAGCGCCTATGCTATGCGCTATCGCTTGCCGCCCTACGACTTTTCGCCGGCTGGTGGATGTTCGCTAACCATTATTTGCAAAGTAAACTTAGTGCGATAATAAAAGCATTGTCCAATCATGCAGAAAAACACATTTTATTTTTGTAATTAAACACGTAAACTAATCTACACCCCTTTTCCTTATGTCTGTGCCTGTTCCCCAGGAAGGTTGCTCGAGCGCTGCAGAAGTGAAAATCTTCAGAGCATAGTGGGAAAAATTTTTATTTTAGTAGACTATGACCATTTAATAATATATATATATTATAATATATATATATAAATAATAAATAATATATTTATGTATATATTTATTTATATCTATATATATAATTAAATATATAATTATAATATTCTCTATATATATAATATATATTATATAATATATAATATTTATATATATATATATATATAATTATAATATATATTATAATTTATGATGGCATTTATTCAATCATTTGGATGTAATATTAATATAGATTTATATGATTTTGAGGTCATCGAGTAAAGACGCGGTAAACCAAGGGGAAGCGAAAAAGAGACAATCAGAAGAACTGGAGAAGAATATTAGTGTTTATGGAAAGTAGGATAAAAGTTCTAAGAAGCACAACATTTTGCTTTGAAATCTGTTTCAGCAAGAAGTTAATTTGAAGTTTAAGTTTGAAATTTATACTAGTAAAAATATTTATGATTCGAAATTTCAAATTTTAATTAATTAATATTTAAATAATATCGTTTAAAAATCTGAGATGGAGAGCAACATATTTTTCCGCAAATTCTTTATTTATTATTTTAATGACAATTAACAGAGAGAAAATTTGAAATTAAATTCTAGGGTGAACAAGCCTTTGGTGTGAACTCAAGCTCCGAAGCGTCGCTCGAGTCCAATAAGATTTTCGTCTGAAGAGGGGCTAAACCTCTCTATATAATTTTATGGTTTGAATTTAATGTTGATGGGTTTAAATCCTTATCATTCACCAACACCACTCTGCGGTAAGGTGATTTTGTATAAATAATGATATATTATATTTATATATATTATACTTAACTATATATATATATAATATATATCTATATTATTATATAAATATTTTATTTATATATATATATAGATATATTATAAAAGTTTTACCGGTTTTTTAGAATGCTTCTAAGTTCTAACTTTAAGGGTAAAAAAAATCTTTGTTTCTGTCATAGGCGCGGCTATAGGCCCAGAGAATTGCTGTGCGCCTTTGCTTAGTCCGCCTTTTAAAATGTTGCGCCATCGCCTTTGCCCTACGAATTGTGTGCCGCCATAGGCGATAGGCGAACTTGGTGGCGCACGCCCAGTCTGATATATATATTATTATATAATATATATATATATATATTATATAATTATATATATATTTATATTATAATATATTATATATATATATAAATATATAATTAAATATTATATATATATATATATAAATATATATTTTTTTTATAATACATAATATATTTTATATAATATATTTATATATATATATATATATATTTTATATATATATATATATAATAATATATATATATATATATCAAACATATACATTGAAAAATCGCAATTACGTCGAAGTTTGGTTTTTCGAAAGATTGCGTTCACCAAGCGGAAAAAAAACTCGAAAATCCAAAATTTTTTGTTCGGCTAATCTTGCCATTTTTTTGTTGTCCACTTTAAAAATAACCAAATATCTATATATATTTGTTTGGACAACTACAAATAATTTTACATATATTGTGTCAATTTTATAATAGCAGTATTCGTTAATGCTGTTATGAATTCTCAAAAAAAATGATCTTAACGGAATTAGATATTAAAGAATTATTAATGAATCTCAACAATCCGCTTTTCAACGGAATGATTAGTTACTATACTTTAATACATTAAACGTCCTTTAATATACTCCGGACAGACAACAAAGTTATATCTATTAAGTAGTTAACTTTATTATACTGATAATTCCTCGGCCGGGCCCCGACTGATGTCATCACATGTTATAGATGTTTTGCCACTCTGTGATATAACGTTATCAAAGATATAATGGATCTGATTGATCCTGAAAAAACTGCACAAAGGCATATCCTGACTACAAACCTCTACTGATTAAAACGAAAGTTCACAGTGTGAAGGGTTTCTTATAGCTTATCAACGTCAAATTATTAATAAGAGATCAATAAAAACTTGAATAAAATAACACCACAATATATATATATATATATATTTATAAATATATATATATATATATATATATAATTATATATAATATAATAATTATATATATATATACAATATAATAATATATATAATTATACATTATATATACTTATATATATATATATATAATATTATATATATATAATAATATTATTTATATATAATATATATATTATATAATATATATATATATATATATTATTATATATATATATTATATATACAATTATTTTATTAAATAAAAAAAATAAATAAATAAAAAATATCTTTCAAATATATCATACAACAAATAATACTATGTACTATAAGGAACCTAATATTATAACCCCCAATATTTTATGAAATACTTCTAAATCATAAGAAAAAGAATAATATAAATATAAAAAAAAAATAACAATATCAATAATTTCTGTGTTATTAAATAATGAACTAATTAAAAAGATTTCTTAGAGGGAATAGGATGTAAGACTGAAAAATATTTACTAATGATAACACATGAACAGGGAGAATGGACAAATTCACAAAAAATAAAAAAATACTAACATTTTTTTATGATAAATATTATATTATATATATAATATATATATATATATATATATATTATATATATATATATATAATATAATATATATATATATATATATATATATATATATAATTACTATATATATATATATAATCTATAATATAATATATATATACTACGGATGGAGAAACCGGAATTAAGATCTGATCCTAAATTCCCCTCAGTTAATAAATTAAATTATTACTGAAAGAATTAATTTTAGTAAGCAATAAAATTCATTTCAAATCACTAGTTTTAGAAAATATAAATATTTTAGTTTAAAATAAACAATGAGACTACCACGCTCAAAAAATATTAAAAATATTAAAATATTAATTTTAATCAAACAAAAATATATAGATAAATAAAAACATATACTTTATAAACTTTAAAAGTTCTGGTATGCATGTAATAAATAATACCAAAAAATAAAGCAACACTTACGTCATCAAACACAGGTGTGCTAACATGTGACACTTCCAACTAATTTCAATGATAATAATAATTATACATTTAAATATCTGAAATCAATCGCATGATAAAATAAAATAAATAACGATATTATTACCATTAACACAAGCCATTAAAAATATTAAAAATGACTCTAACAACACTAGAATAAATATTGCATAATTTAACACAGGTAATTTAACCAACACAGGTATTAAAGTAAAATGCTTCAGTGGTTTAAGTAATATCCAGTACTTGAAGCGTGTATATTGCCACGTATACCCTTAAAGCACATCAAAGCTCAAACAGATCCAAGGACAAAGTCATTCTCAAACTGAAAAACATACTGTTATATACAAGCGCAAACAATCTAAGATACACATTTGACCAATAAGAACACCATATCAATCAGTAGTATTAAACATGTATTCACCTTTTATCCTAAAGCAGCAGGCAACTTGCATTCTTCTAATTACAACACAAATGCTGAGTCAACCTGACAACGTTTCATTACATTAAAATAAAAAAAATATAAAATTCTCAAGACTTAAACAAAAAACAACTTTCAAAATCAAAACTGCGCTTCACTCCCTTTCCATAAAATAATTAAAATATAAACTCATAAGACTCTTTTTAACCTCGAAACATATTACAAAATAAGCCATGCTATTTTATATTTTCATTTATTTTATAATATGACTTCCGAAATTTTACCATTAAGAATATTAATATAATAATAATATTAGTAAATAATAATAATAATAATAAATAAGTAATACATAATAATAATAATAATAATAATAATAATAATATTATTATTATTATTATTATTATTATTATTATTATTATTATTATTATTATTATTATTATTATTATTATTATTATTATTATTATTATTATTAACTTATTTTAATTCATTATATTTTATTATTATTATTATTATTATTATTATTATTATTATTATTATTTCTTTTTACCATTTTATTTTATTATTAGTGATAATATTTTCTATATATAACTATTTTTCACTTATTTTTAGGGTTGGGAATTTTTTGATTTTTTTAGAAAAAATAATCCTGCAAATAATAAAAATAATAATAATTAATAATAATAATAATAATAATAATAATAATAATAATAATAATAATAATAATAATAATAATAATAATATTATTATTATTATTAATAATAGTATTGGTATATTTAGAATAATATATCTAATAATGATAATAATAAAATATAATAATAATAATAATAATAATAATAATAATAATAATAATAATAATAATAATAATAATAATAATAATAATAATAATAATAATAATAATAATAATAATAATAATAATAATAATAATAATAATAATAATAATAATAATAATAATAATAATAATAATAATAGTAATAATTAATCCTTGTGCAGTTGGTAACTGTGACTGGCCTATGGATGGGGTCCACTGTATGCTTCGAAACTGCGAACGAAAATTTGGTAGGCCCGAAGCTGTGAATAAATATGCTGGCTGGATGTTGGGAGCCTACTTCTACTGGTAGGCTTCAAGGTCGCTCCGTTGGTCAACACTTTGATATTTAAACAATTTGGCGGTTTGGTGGTTGTGAGATGTGTTCGGACCAAAAGGATTGAAAATAAACAACTTGGTTGCAGTTCAATTGTAATGAGAAAAACACGGACCTCAGTAACCTGGGAATTAGACAATAACAATAATTAATGCTAAGAAATAAAAATAATATCACTAAATTTAACATGAAAGATAATAAATAATTATTCTACATTAAATTTTGATATGATAAAAAACAAATAAAAATATTGGGCATATGGCCTACTTGTTGGCCTACATAAAAAAGATAATAAGTAATTAGAGGCCGGAAAAAATCGAGCGTAGGTCCCCCATGAAAGTGGCTTAGAAAAAATAAAAAGCCCTTAGTTTATGCCTAATCTAAGGGTGCTACCTTGAGAATAAACTAGCTAAGCAAAATATAATTACACTATTATTCATTAATAAATATAATTGCACTGCCAATTCTACTCACCATGGCAAAAAGAGATTTATCACATGCTTTAATAAGCTTTAAGCTTTCACAAATCAATAATAATCCATAATTCTTGTGAGCAATTAGAAATCGTCGTTGTCGTGCGAAAATGGCGGCAAGATAAGATGAGAGAAGCCGCTTCAAAAGTGTTGCCGGTCTTGCTTTGCAATGGTGAGTAAATAGAGTTCGTTTATAAACTTCATTTTTGCATATGAGCGCTATCGTTGGTAAAATGACCTGACCTCATCACCACAATATATAAGCAGAAATAACACCTTTAAAAGAAATTACAATATTAGCATAAATATGTTGGAGGGAGGTGGAGAAGAAAGAATAGCACTGGAATTGTCTAAGGTGGAATTAGAAGAAAATGTTTGAGCAAAGAGTTCAGCTTTAGTGGAAGGTTAAACGGCAGTTGTGCTGTCGATACTAAAGGAGGGCAAGAGGAAGAAGCAAATCTAAGAGTTAACATTTTTTTGAAAAATGTCAGAAAGGACGTGAGAAAGAGGAGCCAGTAAGATTATTGCATTTTCTACTGAGAAAAGAATTTTTTAGCTGTCATGGAGATTAAATTTTGCACGATTTTGGGATGAAATATAAGTTGCAAAGGTTTCTGGAATTTGATGATGACAATGACTCCTAAAGGCAGCGTCCCTGTGGCTAATAGCACGAGAACAAGCAGAGTTAAACCAAGGTTTACTAGGTTTAGTTGAAGGTAAAGATCATGGGGTGCACACCTCCATGCCAGAGAGAATTAGCTCACGCTTTGCACACTCCCAGGAACCCTTTCCACGGAAGCTGTAATCTTTCCATGGGAAATCAAAGTAGTACGACCGAAAGTCGTCGAGACTTGCCCGATCGTACTTTATTTGCGGCGACAAAATGACAAGAACGTTTTCTCGCTGAAGGTGGAGGTCTTTCCTGCAGAAGACTTGAATAGAGATAACAAGAAAGAGATATAAGAAAGTGAACGGAGGAACCCAAAGGCCGAAAGATTATAGAAAGAAGAAGGATTAGAAGATAAGAAAAGGTCTAGAATGTTTGGTTCATATTCCAAGATACATCAGAGATACGGGTAAGGTGCCTGTTGTAAAAGTCCTCGGGTCATCTGAATTGAAAAGGGTAAGCAAGTTCACCACTTTATCTTGAGATTTAGAGGAAAGCAATTGGCCGAGGTGAAAGTTGAAATCGCCAAGAATGATGATTTCAAGAAATGATGAAGAGAGAGAATTTGTTTCTAATTTGGCACTTCAGGTAGTAGAAGATTTAGGATAGTCAGTTGAGTTAGGAGACAAATATATAGAGCAGATGAAATTATTGGTAGATTGACAGGTTAGCTTGAGCCATTAGATAGAATATTCGGAAACTTCAAATCAAAAGACACGGGAACCAAACAACACCCTTGCAAAAAACATTGGCACAACTGCCTCGCTGAAAATTGAAAGAGACATTAGGGGCTAACAGAGTAGATTTGAAAGTCAGAACGCCTCAAAAACCTAAGTTTCGGTTAAGGAAAAAAAAAGATGTTCAACAAAATTGGAATTAGATTTAAAACCGAGAAAGGTTGCAGAAGTGTATGAAGGAAGAAGACCGTATATATCCAAAACAGACCGCACTTCCGTGACGGCACCAACTCATTACCGGAGGCTGTGAATGGCCTTTAATGGTGGCTGAGAGTAAGTTGATAAAAGGTTATTTTTTGAAGCCACCCCTATTGGCTTCTCCGAGACTAATCGCGGTGGGCTGCCATATTTTTCCCATTTTTTATTTTCTTTTCAAAAGGTATGTGTTGTCCTGTAAATTGTATTTTATTGTGTGTGATAAGGGAGAGCTGCTCCAATGTAATAACCCATGTGAAATATGAGCCAAAAAAGGGTAAGCAATTGGGCTGGAGTGCATTGGATGTACTCTAACGACTAAATATATGCCCAATGGTGGGGTAATCTCATCGCTTCGGGAGTGGCTACTTCTCCTCCATAATATATATAATATATATATATATATTATATATATATATATATATAATATATATATATATATATATATATATATATATATATATTAATATATATATAATATATATATTAATATATATATATAAATAATATATATATATATATATATATATATATATATAACTATATAATATATATATATATAGTTGTATTTGTACGTCCGGGCCGTCTCCAACCCTTTTCGTATATGAAAGAAATAGAAAGATATAGTCTGAAACTTGGAATATCTAGGTATGGGGTTAAGCCTCGAAACGGGTAAATTTCAAAGTCTGTAGGCATGTAATATAGAGGGGGGGGGGTCAGCCCCCGAGGGTGGGACGCTCGATATTGCGCCTTTACGCCCTTGTGCCTGCTTCCTCCGAGAAGAGCGTGATTAGGCCTAACAAGCGTTCGGGCGATCGACCACCTGGAGGTCAAAACAGACCGAAGGTTCTGTTTTTTGACCGACAGACACAGACCGAGAGCGCGTGCGCATACACATACACATTATTATTATTAAATTACGGTCGAAAGATTTGATTTTCCGAAGGAAATCGATCTGAGTCGAAAAAAAAAAAAAACGAATCCTACTGTAAGGAATCGTTTTTTTTTATTTTACGTGACTCTCCGACTTTACATTCCGCCGTGGGTTTGCTTCTCGCATCCGGTTCAGAACTTCCGACTTTGAATTGCCCAGCACAGCCTCCGAGAACTATCGTAATTCGTGTTAAATTTGGAGGATGGTTAGATGGTAACATAACTCTGGTGATACGAAAGTAACAACACCGCCCATGGTTTCCCCCCCGAAGGGGGGAAACCGCCCCGCCCTACCCCCTTTCAAACATTAGATATTGAGTGAATAGCTAACGAAACTCGGTATACATAAAAAACAATCTTCATATAAAGGTACTTATACAATCATATATGGGTTTATATCCTTACACAAATCAAACCCAAAGGGGGGTCAACCAGCCCCACAAAACTGAATATTGGCGTAAAACAACGAAACTTGGTATATACATCTTTCTTATGATGTACCCAATACAAAGAAAAAGGAAAAAAAAAAATTAAATAATAATAAATAAACTGTCTGACTTTGTTTAATAACTCAAAATTTTACGTTTTTTTATTACATACCCTAAAAGCCTAAATCACGTAAAAGTCAAACAACACACTAATCCACCTCCTCATGACATTTGTGATCTATTGATATATTGATTAAGATCAAATTTTTTACAAAAAATTTGCATTTTTACAATACCTAAAGCAGTAAAATCAGCTTAAATCAAAGCCACTTCCAACCTCCCTCCTGACATCTGTGATCTATTGATCTAATTGATTAAGGTCAAATATTTACTAAAATTTTCATGTTTTCAAATACCCTAAAGCCAGTTAATTTCACAAATCCAATCTGCCCAACCATCCTCCTTCCAGTCGTGATTTATGAATCTACTATGATTACGGTCATTTAACTTAAAATTTTCAATCGTTACATACCCTAAAAGCAGTAAATCACTAAATCAAACCCCCCCAACCATCCCTCCTGTCCAATCGTGATCTATTGTTCTATTGATTAAGGTCAAATTTTTTAACTAAAATTGTAACGTTTACATACCCTGAGTACAGTAAACTCACTAATTCAAATAGCTTTTGTTTATGAACATAATCCATCCTTCTCCTGGCCAACATCCTTTGATCTAATTGATCTATTGATCTACTGTTCTATTGATCATTTTGAGTATCATTTTTTGGATAAACAATAACATAAAATCAAGTTCTTATACAAAGATCAATCAATAATTGTCAACGTAACAAAGTTTTCACATTAATAAAGATTAACTTTAGCAATCAATCTAAAACTAAGAATGTAAAAACACATAACAAACCTGAACACATCTTATAACAGGAATAACTGGTAACGGTTAACAAAGTTCTAACCAACTTAAACAACAAGTAAAAGTAACTAAACATAAGCACAACTTATATTCACAATACACAAAGACGTATCCTAATTTCACACTTTATCAAGCATAACTCTAACATACAAATGTTAATTTTACATTAACATGGTAATATTAACAGATCAAAATTTCACCAACATATGGTACCTATCATCCAATTAACGAAGTATTACTCTAACATAATAGGTTTCCACACATCAAAAATAAAGCTAAACATGGTGGTAACATGAACTAAGAAAATAATGTCAAAGACCTAACAACACAACTTACACATGAATAAACTTTAACATAACAAAGTTTCCACACCACTTAAACACCTCAAAGTTAACTAAAAAACAACTGCACACACTCGTGCAACGTAACGCCTATCTTACTTTTCAAGCATAATCTCTAAACAACTTGTTCGTTTATTTACAACTGACACAGTAACATCACGATTAATAAAGCCTTACTTTACTTCGCACATCATCTGAAACTATGAATTAACATAACCAACGACAGACAAACCTACACATCTTAACGGAAATACAGTCAATAGCGTTAACAAAGTTTCCACTCCTTCTTAAAACAACAGTAAAGTAACAAATAACATTCAGGCCAAAAAACGTAACTTATGTTCACACTTTTCCTTTCTAACATAACATGTTATTTTACATTAAGAACGTAATATTGACAAATATTTACCATAACCGTGTGTATTATCATTACAGATCAATGAGAATACTCTAACATAATAAGGTTTTCACATTATTAAAAAGCTAACCTAGCATCAACTGAACTAAGAAAATTATGCCCAAAGACAAACATAACTAACACAACTTACACACAAATAAAACTGTTAACATTAAACAAAGTTTTCTCACTTAACAACAGTAAAGTACTAACATAACAATCCAAAAAAACGTAACTTATTCACAACTTGTCAGGCATGTCTCTAACATAACAATGTTAATTAACAATTAACAAAATACCTTTAACAAAAAAAAATTTAGCATACCTACCAAACTTAATTACTGCATAATAAACCGTGGCTAAAGAACCAACTAGTAAAATTTTTTTTCTCTGTAAAGCTAAACCATGAACATAACATACTTAACACACAAAACGGCTACACGTCGAATAAACAGCCACGACCAACATGTCCCTTAAACAACAAAGCGGTAACATAAAGGGAGACATAAAAACAAGTTTTCAGGTGTATATCTAAAAATTAGAAGAAAAATTTAGAAAAATTAGAAAGATCGAAATTTTTGGTACTTTCAATCATCTAAGTTTTTTTTTTTTATTAAATATTATTTATCTCCATCTAATTTCAGGGGGAACATGGATTCTGATGAAAAAAAAAATTTGAGGCAACTGTTCATATGTTTTCCAAGATTCAATTCCATCTGAGATAGGATGTAAGCATAATAACAAACCAGCGGCCTAAACCAAGTTTCCCACCGCATATTTCGGTGCACAAACAGCACTCACCAATCACGCTCGCGGCCAGAGAGAAGTAAACGCGTATCTCGGCTGAATAGTTATTAAGGCATTTCTGTATACTGCATTAAACGGGAAACCACAAACTTTTCTAAATCCTAGATTAAAAACAAACCATGAAGCTATAATGATAAGTCCTCTCGAGGTATGTTCAACATCCTTTAAGAGATAGACTTAAGTCGTTTTTTTTTTTTTTCATATCAAAACACTTTGCTATTTATCATGCCTTTCAAATAAGTTTTAATTTTAAGGAGATTTGGCAAAGAGTTTTGGAAATCATTACTTTAGGTTTAATATCGGCTATAATAAATTTTAATGGTGGAAACCATAAAATCAATAACAATGAGAGCGAAACAAATAATACAATTTA
>JABUQX010109332.1:0-21456 GCA_015478945.1 Trachelipus rathkii
CCGAGAGATTCTATTTGAAAATAGCTGGTGATCAAAGATAAATCTTCTGTCCTCATATTGCTCTGCGGTCCTTGGTGTAACATTAACTTAGTGGTTGCCTTAACGGACAGTCAGACAATATGCCCCATTTGCAAATTCCAATGGGGGTAAATGGTCTACACATCATATATACGGAGATACAGCGTGGGACTTTTTTGCATAACAAAAATGGGTGGGCCCTTTTTATGTAACAGCACTATATAAAATATCCAAACCTACCTTCGGCTATTAGGCCTGTTCCTCACAGCGAAAAACTTCCTATCCCCACACCACCTGAAAATGTGAATCTGCTGTCAGAAAACTCCGACGAAGAAGATTTACAATTACGTCCAAAAAATGACTACTTTGAAGACCCTTGATTATGATGGTAATGTCAACAGAACCTTATAGAATTAATCACGCATGAAAATGAAACTCAAGTGATTTTCTAGTTCGCGATCTATCATTGCCCAAGAAACAGGCAGAACTATTGCATCTAGATTAAAGGGTTGGAATCTCCTTGGAAAGGGAACTACAATTTCCTCTTATCAGCGACGCGAAGAGAAATTCCGACGCTTTTTCTTCTCGTAGAAAAGCGCAATTTAGCTGTATTGTACTGAATGTTGAATTATAATGAGTCAAGAATTAGAAGGACTGTCCATAATAATTAAAGGAAAATGGAGACTTGTTTTATAGTTTCTTCTAAAACAATCAATAAAAAACAAGTTTTTCTTCATAATGGAAATGTGAAAACTTCGACTCCTATATTGCCTATGAAGCCCATATGAAAGAGACCTACGACAACATGAAAATTTTTTTATCGAAATACGATACGAACAGAATTCTTGGAATATATGCGGCGATTTAAAAGTTATAGCACTTTTGTAAGGTCTCCACAAGGATATACGAAATTTTGTTGTTTCCTATGCCAGTGGGATAGCAGAAGATATGTGAATATTTTTGTCAAGAAAAACATTGGCAAAAGAGATCTAATACCTGGAAATAAAAATGTAATTTCTCAACACTTATGAACCTGAACTCGTATATCTTCCTCCTTTGCAAATCAAACTCGGGTTAATGAAAAATTGTAAAAGCGATGGATAAAAGTGGCCCAGGGTTCCTATACGTAAATAAGAATTGCCCTAGGAATGGCAGCTGAGGCCTAATAATTAAAGGGGTATATTCTGTAGGCCGCACAATAAGGGAGCTAAAAAGGATCATGCACTATTGATGAAGCTTGAATAATATTGAAAAACCATCAAATGATTTAACTAAAAAGGTCAAAACTGGGTTTCTAGGCAATATTAACGCCGACAAATGAAGAACAAGTTTCCGAACTCCTTCGAAATATATAAACAATGGATGTAACATGTCCTATACACTACAACTTTCCTTCAATTCACCACTTGACGTTTTTCCTAAAAAATGCACTTCTCGGCGCCCTATAACGATGAGCAGTGGTGAGAGCGATTCCACCAAGATGATTTCCAACTCACTCGAACAAACGTTATCAAGGTAAATTGGAATCCAAATATGCTCACCTTGCAGAGTATTGTTGGGGACTTAAAAGGGATGTCCCTCAAGCAAAGTACTAATTACCTCATCTTCAAAATGCCTACATTTTCATTGCATAAGTATATAGGTGAGTAAATAACTAAAGCTTATCATTTTATACCAAATATTAACAATAGGTGAGTAAATTAACTAAAGCTATCATTTATAACAATATAAATTTTTAATTTCGTATTACAAAAAACCTTGCCCGTTACAACAAAAGGTAAATGGGCAAATTTGGAAATCACCTCAAAGCAAACTCCTATGAAAACAACACATATTTCTCATTTAAAACAGACAAAAAGTCAAATTTGTCGCCAGTGTTATTCATACGTGAGGTATGGTAGGTTTGTCGTTGTACATGATATTCTTAGTTCAGGTTATGAATGTTAGCTTTATTAATGTGAAAACTTTGTTACCTAAACATATATTCGTTGGGCCTGTATGATAATAGGTAAGGTTATGATAACATTTTTGTTAAATGTTGTATGTTAACGTAAAAATAACAAATGATATGTTACACAGGTATGTTTGGAAAAAGTGTGAATAGGTTACGTCTGTACTGCAATGTTAGTACTTTACTGTTTGTTATGGCGGGTGGCCGGGGGTGATCGGGGTGAGTCTAGTGGGATCTTTGTTTAATGTTGGTTTTTTCGTGCTAAGGTATGCCTGACGGTTTATCGGTTGTATCATTTGATCATTCTTAGTTCAGTTTCATGATAGATCGTGTACCTTTACTGTGTTTCAAACTTTGTTATCGTTGCCCATTTAATATTCGTTGGTCCAGGTAATATTAGATCCTGATTTTTTACTGTTTATGGTTTATCCAGAAATGATACGTCGACTCAATCATGACTTGAAATCAATAGATCAAATAGATCATGACGATAGGGTGGGTGTTGCGGGGAGTGGGGAGGAGCGGTGTTTGCATTGTATCTGTGATTTTATTGATTTTATCTGCGCTTAACAATCCAGTATATACTATTACACCCTTACCTACTGATATTCTATTCAAGCATCATACACTTATATTTTATTGCTTACGCTTTGGTTTACAAACGTTTTGTATTGTTTATTCGTTATGGCTTTGGTTACAAACTTATATGTTATGTTGATTTATGACCATAAAGCGCGGTTATTATATGTTAGTGGGTTAAGGTTATAATGAATTTTTGTCTAAATTATCTACCTGATGTTCATGTAATATCACAAGCTTCTGTTTAGCGTCCCCCCGCCTGCGCATACCTCTTTATGTTCTAATGTTTGTGCCATGGCTATCCGCCATATTCAAACCACGTTATAACCATCAGTATTCTAACTTCTCCCCTGATTTTCTTCTCTGTTACCCGCTGCATGTTTGTTTTATAGTCAATGAACCAAGCCTCATCCATTGTTCATTGATTTTTTTGACTCTGTTTGTTGATTTTTTTTTTTTTTTTTTTGTTTTGTAATATTTAAGTGATAAAGAACATTCTCTGCTGTCGCTGCATAAGTACACATCTCCTCCTCTCTCTTCGTCTCTCTGGACTCCTCTCTATCTCAGTCATCTCTCTCTTCTCTCTCCTCTCTCTGCTAAACTACTATTATATATATACCTAGTATATATATATTAATAAATAAATATATGATAATATAATATATATATATACTATCTAGCTAATGATATATATATATATATACGTAATATACCGATATACTATATACTATAGTACGATAGTATATATATATAATACTATAGTTATATAGTATACTATATATAATATACTATATATAATAATAATAATATATATATCATGAGTATATATCAGTATAGTAAGTATACCTACTATATATATATAGAATATAAGTATATAGCTATGTATAATATATATATAAAATAAATAAATATATACGTATATATAGTATATATATATATGTTATTATATTGAAGTTTTTATTATACTTTTTTCAATTTTCAAACAAACTATCGGCATGTAACCCGTAAGTCTGTCTGGAACATTCTGTAGTGTTGCTGTTAATTGTTTTCCCATTGTAAAGGATTTGCGAACCTCGAGTCGAGCTACGGGCTACGGTTAAAAGATTGAAAATCTATGTGCCAGATGCAACTAATTAATATTATATGTTTTTTGAATAATGCTATAATAGAATTGAGATGATGCAAAAGTATTAATATGTGATCTACAATTACGCCCTCATAGAGAATAGACCATAGATATGCTGGAGAGGCCACAAGTACAAGCAAGAGGAAGTCAGATTCTTGGCTGTGAGGAATACAGAACTAAAAGCGCGTGAGTTTGTCCTAGATAGGCCATCCGCGGCTCCTTAGTACTTTTTCTTATTTAATTATTCTATTATGGGTTGACTATGGGACATTCTAGAGGGGCTAAGCATAATAATTAACGATTATTAATTTTATTGTTGAGTGGAGCAGTCTAAAAAGGACCATGACCATGCGGCTCCTAAAGTCGGCAAGTGTTTTATTATGAAGTTGATCTTCATCCTTACGTGCCTTTTTTTGGCGGCTTTTAATTATTATTGTTAATATATTAATTATTATTGGTTGACGGGACTAATCGTAAATAGGCCCCCATGTAGGCTTCTTAAAATATTATTCTCAGCATTTAGTCTATTGACTAGTTATGTTATGACGTTGGACTTTGGACAGTTCTAAGAAGGGGCCGACTGCGGCTTCTTAATTATTATGTTTATGTGGTTGACATGGGACAAGCTAAAGAGGACATGGAGGCTCTCCCTAAGTTATTATTCTCTATTTTTATTATGAGCGTGACTGGTACAGTCTCTAGGAGCGCTCAATCGGCGGCTTTCTTAATCTATTCATTTTAATTATTATTATAAATTTAATATATACTATAATATATATATATATATTTCATGGTCATATACTACTAAATATTATGTCTATAATTCGCATATATAAAATATACCAATCTGCATATATAGATATATACTATATAGTATATAGTATATATACTATAGTATATATATAATATATATAATATAATAAAATATAATATATATAGTATATAATTAGTGATGGACCGGAATGCTCAAAATTTGACTGTTGCTTGCGATGCGGATGGCGGATGCGGCATGGCGGATGCGGAATCTGGAAAGATGCACCATGAGGATCGTGATGCGGCATGGCGGAGTGCGTGATCTTTACAGTAGACCTGAGGAAATTGCGACTCGATGCGGAATGCGGATGTTCTACTCTTCGAAGTTTTTGAATTAAAAATTATCAATATACCTATATACTACTATATTATATATAATATACTATATAAGGATTAGATATTATATATTATATAGATATATAGTAGTATATATATATGATATAGTACCTATACTTAGTGCGATGTATAGCAACTGACATGAACATGGTACGGAGGAATATAGATAGTATACTATATTATATAATATAGATATATTATAATATATATATATATATTAAACTTAACTAGTACTATATTTCTCGTTCTATCTATTGTATACATACTGTATAAAAATGTTTCTATTTTCTATATATAATAATATCCTTAACATGCAAACGGCTATTATGACGTTTTAACTTTCTCAATCTCTCCCCGAATCATCGCTTCCTTCTTCGTTCTATCGCTCACGATTCCCATCCGGCCATCAGCTCATCCATCGCAGCAGCCATCTGGTGTTTCCTCAATGAAACCTCTAGACTGTGTCTCCTCCACTTTTAAGGATACCTTCCAGTGGAGTGGGAACTGTGTCCGACCTCCACCTCCCCCTCCTGCTGGCTTTTCTCCTCTCCCTGCACCGTCTCCAGGATGTCTCCGCATCCGACATCAGTCTGGCGCGTCCGACTTTATTCATCCATCGGGTTTTTCAACACACCACACTCTCACCTCCACACTGTCTGAATTGAAGGTAAGGTATTGGTGAGGAGAGGTGATTCTCAACGAATTAACCTAGAATAAATATTGAAGAAATTAATTATTATTTCATGTTAAGGTAGCGATAAAAATATAAATGTTTTAATATATTGTGCTTGATTTTTCAATTAAATATTTTTTTCATTCTAGAAATAAAATTTCAAATTCGTTGTCAGTTTTAAGATTTTTTTGAACTTAAATTACCCTTAAAAATTTTCTTAATTAATTTAATTTTGATCCTATTATTTTCTTTAATATTTTAAAAAAAAAAAAAAAAAAAATAAAAAAAAAAATAAATAAATAGAATTTTTTTTAGTTTTTTTATTGTAAATTTGATATTTAAAAAAAATTATTCTTTTTTCTCCACAATCAAATTTTGTGAGCGAAATTTGAAGAGTGGTGAGCGAAACTACTTGAGATCGAGCGAAACAATTAGAAAGATAAACGATTCAATATGGGAAGGGATATTTGTATTTGTAAATTCAGGGCTGGAATGGCGTACATTTTTAATTGTCCTATTACCTTCATAATTTAAGATTTGTTTCATTAATGCCTTATTTTGGAGCTGATTCATACTCCCTTTTTCTTTTCATTTTTTAAGGGGGAGATGATTTTGATTTCTTCCCCTTCTCATATCTGTCTGTCTCTGATGTCTATTGTGGTCTGTCCGTATGATCTCCCCTCATATCACTACAAACATATTCTCACTGCATTCTGACTTATAACTCTTGTCGTTTTTTTACTACTCTCTTTACTCTAATCTTCAGTACATCTCTTCACTAAGGTTCTAATCTCTGTTAGAATTGTCTCTACTCTATCTCCTCTCATCTTATCTCTCTCTCTCTCTTTCTCTCTCTTCTCTCTTCCATTTTCCATCTGTAACTAAATCTTTCTCTCATCATAATCTATTTTAATCTTACTTATTATTTTTATATCTCTTCTTCTTTTTATCTTCATTTATTCCTTTCTTCACATTGAAATAGTCTCTATTATATTATATATATATATGATATTATATTATATATATATATAATATATAGTATATTATTACCATAATCAGCTATTTTTTATTAACTTCTATTTATATATATAATATATATATATATTATATTAATTTATATAAATTTATATAAATAAATGAATATATATATATATATAATATTATATCTAATATTTAATATTCATAAATAAAAAATTATTACTATAAATATTAAAATTAATATTTATAAATTAAGACAACATACTATTATAATGACAAGGTTTCCAAAAATTGTTTAATGACCAACAAATTAATTATGCTAAATTCGCGAATATAATAATGAATATAATAATAAATAATCATATATATAATATGAACAGACACTAAAAATACTCATTCACACATATTATAATCGAGTAGTAAGGCATGATGGGAGTGATACTGATCTCCGTCCCATTTCATGATACAGAACTGGTACATTTAGTTCTATAGAATCTGCTTCAATGATTGAATCAAGAAGAATTCAGATTGACCAACAAGAGAGTACTAGTAGTTCAACGAACAGAGAAGATCCATCGTCAAAAAACAAACAGAATGATGTTGGGCTATGGGGTGATTAAGCAAAGATGGACATCGTATACTGGTGCAAAAAATGTTCCGTCAGATGTGTCACCACTCAGATGGTTCATTTGACAGTCAAAGAGGTGTTATGCAGAACCTAGACCAGATATTGTTCACGAGTTTCTTTTACTTCCCAAACGGGAATAATCGGTGAAAAATACTGCAGAGAATGGTTATTATATTCCAGGAACTGGTCGTGTATACTGTTTTTATGTGCAAAGCTCTTTTCAAATCTCCAAAAACCATATCATCAGATTGAAATTTTCAGATTGGCGCAAACACCTTTTTCATTCAACATCGATGAAAATCTAGAAGACCGATTAGAACGTCTTCAGTAAGCATATCTTCACAAGAAAACGTTGCTTCAAAATTGACTGTCAAGTAGGGAGAACCAGAGAACATAATAAACGGCAGTACTGGAATACATTCGTGAACAGAGTGTGGCAAGGTCATAGTTACTCTGCGCAGAGCGTGGTTCTACCTTTCAGAGGAGACTAAAGAAGTATTTGTTCTCCTCCACAATGTCAATTACCTTGGATCTTGACTTGTTGTAATATTTGATCCTTTTCTAGAAGCAAAATCATATAAAAAAATTTGGAAATAGAGGATCAGGTGTTACAACTCCTATCTTCTAAAAAATATGTGAAGAAATTTATCCAAGTGATCGACAATTTAATACAGGAAAATCCATTTGGATGTTTAAAAACAGCAGGATACTTCAGTTTATCTGTAGATTCCACTCCAGACCTGTCCCATGTAGATCAGCTCACTGTTATTGTAAGGTATGTCGACAGTGATATATGGGGTCCCTATTGAACGTTTCTATACCTTCGCTAAGAGATGAGGCTAGCCATAATGGGCCGGAAAGTATGGTAGAGGTCCATGATTACCAACAAAGATTACAGAATGAATGTGAAATAGAAAAATATATAGTAAGTGATCGGAGGCCCAGTCATACGATAATGCTGCCAATATGTCTGGCAAATATAAGGGTATGCAAGAAATGTTATTAAAAATTAATAACATTCGTTGAATCTTGTTGGTAGAGCAGCAGTTAATGCTGCTTAGATGCGGTAAACTTTTTTGGAATTGTTCAAGAAATATATGATTTCTTTTCAGCTTCTACACATAGATGGGCAGTGCTGTTGTCATTCTTCAAAGATCATTCAAAAGTTTCAAAGTCTTTGTCAAAGACTAGATGGGAAGCTCATTCAAGGGCCACAACTGCAATACTTGACAGTTACGACGAAATATTTTCTGCATTGCTTCAGTTGTATATTGATGCCACAGAGAAGGATGAAACAAGAACTCAAGCCAAAAACACTTTGAATAAAATGGAGGAACTAGAATTTATGATAATGTTATATTTGTGGGGTTATTTGCTGGATGAATTTCACAAGGTTTAGTCAGTCCCTGCAAAACCAAAAATTAGCCTAGATATATGTAGTAAATTATATGCTTCACTTCGTGATTTTGCTAAAGTTCCAGAAAATGCTATTTGATGTTTTTTGACAAACAAAGCAAAAGGGACAATTCTGAGTTGAATTATAGAAAAGAAGATCCTAAAAGGAGATCAATCCAACAAAGAATGATGCTTTAGAGAATCTTCCGCCAAGAAACAAGTTAAGAATCAAATGACATTTATATCCTTGATGGATGCATTAGAATCAAATTTGGCACAAAGAGCATCAGTATACAATGATGCTGCAAAAAGCCCTTTTCCCTTTTAACCACAATTAGATATGCTACGAAAGAAGAGATTCGAGGAAAGGGAGTTAATACAGTTAATCAAACTATCCTGAAGATGTGGACACAATGAATCTTTGCTGGGAAACTTTTAATCTTTCATAAATATGCTAAACATTGTCATGTCCAATCAGCATTCCCTAATGTAGAAAATTCTGAGAATGTTCCTTGTATGATGATTACAAATTGCCATGGGAGAAAAGATCCTTTTCTCAAAATGACGAGAATAAAATATGAAATGATTTAGAACTACAATGTCTCAAACTAAATTATATTACCTGAGCCTCATTTGCATAGAAAGTGACAAGCTCCGCAGTTTATCATTTGATGACATCATCGTTGACTTTGCTTTGTTCAAAAAGAAAAGAAAAAGAATATTTTTAATCGTAGATTATGTTTGCGAATTCTTGGAAGGTCAAACTCTCCCAAACGAGACACATAGATATATATGATATATATATATATATATATATAATTATATATTATATATATATATATATAATATATATTAATATATATATATATATATATAATATATACTAATATAAGATATATCTATATATATAATTATTATATATATATATATATATATATAAAAACTATATGTATAATATATATATATATATATATATATATTATATATATATATATATATATATATATATATATATATATATATATATATATTTAGTATATATAGTATATAAAGGGGGGGCCATTTCTATTCAATACGTAGGGCTCCAACTAAATCCGGCACTGCTAATATATAATATATAATATATATATATAATATAGTATTATATATAAATATATATATATATATATATATAGTATATATATAAAATATATATTAATATATATATAAATATATATATATATATATTCGTGGACGTTGCTTCAAGCAGACTACTTTAAAAAGAACAGCTTCTACGCCACAATAAACAACAAACAAAAACGTTCGGCCACAAAAATAAACTACAAAAACACATGATAGCTATAGTTTTAATTTGTTTAAAAGCTTTATAACCGTCACAAGATAAAGGGTCTTTTAAAAACAACAATGCAATTCTAAGAGCTTTCTAAGGAACGCCATTGATGATTGGCTAACATCTATATTAGCATAACGGGTTCGAAGGTGTCTATTTGAAAGAAGACTTTAATAGCTAAACTTAAATCACTGTAGAGGTTTGTGGAAACCAACATATACGTAGTTGTGAATCAGCTGTTTTTGTCTTCGAATACAAAAATTGAATACAGTCGTAGACTTAAAAAAGACAAAAAAATGACAAATTAAAATTAAGTGCTGTACCACAGTTCAGCAAATTGTTCATACAATATTCGTCAAAAATTGCGTTAACGTGACACGCAATAAATGCTATCTTGCATAAATTGTCAACAAAAAAGATGCTTCATCAAACGCAATAAATGTCAGAACGACATGAATGATTGGAATGCTATCAACAATAAATGTCATAAGAATGAAATGCTATCAACATAAGAGTTAACGACAATAATGCTATCAACAATATATATACCAAGCGACAAATGAATGCTGTAAAGCAATTTATGCCATCCCATACGACAAGTGATTGTAATGAACAATAAATGCTGAACTACAATGATGCCTATATGAACAATAGAATGAAAGCGCGCAATAAACGGTATCGAACAATAAATAAATGCCATCGAGCTATAAAGCCAATCAACGACGTGTCAATACGAGTAAATGACATGATGATGAAACAATTGCCAACCGACAATGGAACATACATAATCAACAATCAGTGTTCAATACACAATGATGCTAACAACAATATGGGCCATCGACAGAGAAATGCCATTAACAGTAAATGTACGTTAACACATGATGAATAGTCAGTCCGGCCTTAGTATCCATAACATTAAAAACGCGACGTCTTCGATTGCACTGTGGTAAATATCGTAAATAAACATGATTGTCGCGGATGAATGAAATTTTTGCAATCATATTAAATAAAAGAAATAATTACAAACTATTATACTAAACTATAACAAATTTTTTATTCGACTATAATAAAATATATGGGTTCCTGACAAAGTATATATATATTATTATATAAATATATATATATTATAAAATAAATATATATATATATATAAATATATAAGCATTTACTAGAAGTATGCCTCGTTCACAAGCGTTTGGATTCGCTGCGCTGTGTGTGTTCGTGTATACCCATGCGCGTTCGGACTGAATGATGGATCGTTTAATATAGTATATTATTTTAATTTAATTTAAGAGTAGTATCGGGTTGTTTATTGTAAAAACGTATATGTTGATGTATAATTTAAATTTTAAATATATACATATCTAATACATAATATATTTGTATATTATATATATAGTAGATATCAAATATATAGATATAATAGAGAGAGAGAAGAGAGAGAAGAGAGAGAGAGTAGAGGAGAGAGAGAGAGGGAGAGAGAAGAGAGAGAGAGAGAGAGAGAGAGAGAGAGAGAGAGTGCCTTGCTTGTACGCAGATGAATTGGTTTTATGTGGGCGAATCTGTAGAAAGTTTGAGATGAAAATTGGTAGAGAGCTGAAAGTAAATGTAGGCGTGATGGTGCTGGGTGGGGGAGTTAGGATTGTGGCAAATTATTTTGGATGGTAAAGTCAAACTGAACAAGTATCTGGCTTAAAGATTTATTATATATGTTTGGATAAAAGAAAATGGGATGCTGCGAACTGTAGTAGAAAGTTATGAATGTGGTAGGAAGGTGGCAGGTGCAATTAATCTAAGTCTTTATAGTGTACTAGGATTCTGCATGAGAGCATGCTGTTACCGGATGCATAGTAGTGAAACTATGGGTTGGAATAACATTTGTAGATCTAAGATGCAAATCTGTTCAGATTGATACTCTTAGGGGCGTGGTAGGGGTGTGAAGAATTGAATCAAAATGAACATAAGGGGAACTTAGGGATCTGTGTGGAGTGAAGAAAAAGCGTAAATGAGGAATAAATGAGTGAATTAAGGTGGTTTGGTCATATGGAAAAGATGGAATGATAGTCAGTTTGTTAAGAGAATAAATAGAGGTGAGTGTTGGGAAGCGATCAGCTAGAAGACCTAAGAAAATGTGGATTGTCTCAGTAAAAGTGTTTGAAAGAAAGGAATGTGAATTTAGCAGAAGTGATAAGTAGAGATGTAAGTGAATAAAAAACGACCGTTTTTTTATTAAAAAAACATGTTTTTTATAAAAAAACCAGGTGATGAATAAAAACATTTTTTTTTCCAATTTCTTTTTCTTTTTTTGTTTTTAATATATTTTTCTACTTTCAATGGTTTTTTTTTTTTAATCATTAAATTTTATTAACTAATAAAGAATTATACAGTTTTTTACCTATATAATTATACAGCAATAATGAAACTGATTAAATAAACATGAGTAATAGTAGAGAAAATATAAATGCCAAGTTATTCAACATTACACTTCTTACCTTTGAAGCGTAAAAACTGAAGAATGTACATGAAATAAATATGATCATATGAGAAATGAGTCGTAATGAGTAAAACTGTATATTTACTTTACACAAATAAAGAATATTATATTAAGTAATAAGTAATAAAAATAGAATGGTAAACTTAACTAAATTACTAAAATTTGTAAGAACCATCAAGGGCCTCATTAAATTCCTGTCCAACTACTTCCTCTGCATCTGAATCCTCAGACCTGTTTCCAAACATGGCCTCTCCTGATAAATTCTGATTCCATCTACCTACCATGGTATATTTGAAACTATTTTCTCTATGTACTTAGTGGCAATGTCAGAAGAGGTGGTCTTTGATTTGGTTTTACAGACTTCAATGTCCTTCAACAGAGAAACTGAGGCTGCCTGACTGAGAACTCTGGCTGATAGTGTATGTGGTTTCATGGTGATGAATATGATGACGTTTAACAACTGCCAACTTTTACATTAATTTGAAAAAAGTACCGGAAGGCTCTGGCTGCTCCGTCTCTGTCAATTTCAAGTTATGACTTATGAATAATAGTTTTTTTCTGGATGTTCATTTGTGAGCCTGATTCTTTTTTTTGAATGGATATTTGCATGTGCTGAGGAACTTCTCTCACATGCAGCTGAGGTGGCAGGAAGGTCTAGAATTCGGGAGGCTACTTTTGATATCTTGCATATGCTTACATAAACTAATCCACCATGCTGCAGACGAAACATTGTTGGAAAGTGGAACGCCCAGAGATATTCCATACTGAAGAAGTCCCTCTGACTGGAAAAATTCATCAATTCTCTGAAGAAAAATTATGAAATATTGTTTCAATTTGCTTGTATATTGTATTGTATTTGTATGCAATTGTTTTTATTAAAGTAAAAAAGTATATATACTGTACCGTATATATATATATATATATATATATATATATATATTATATATATATATATATATAGTAATATATATATATATACTAAAGTAATAATAGAAATAGTATAATATAGTCTATATATATTTGACTTATCTGTCTTTCCTTCTCACCCCATCTTAAACATCAATCAGATTATCAGTGATAGGCAACAGTGTCAATGAAGGCTATTTATCTTGTGCTCTTTTTCCTGCTTTTGGTTGGCATATGCATTCTTTACTTTCTTCTATTCTCTTGATTTTGCTGTATCTCTTACTCTCTTTCTGATTTCCCAGGTATTCATTTTTATGTCATCACTGCACTTTTTTGCAATTTAATAATGTGTTGTTCTGTTCCTTGACTAGTTATTTTGGCCACTCAGTGAGCAAAATTTACAGGTGCTGCTTTACCTTTGTATGTATGACTTTCCTTAACAGTAAATAGAGAATGGACAGGTGTTTGTTTTCTCTCTTCCAGCTATTGTCAAAAATTTTTGAGATATCAACTTAACCATGTTTATGGATAAACTTTAAATATATTAATTAATTATTTATCCTGGTAACATCCCTGTTTTCCTATAGTAAACAAGGTAAATAACAAATATTTAGTAGAATGGTATGAAAATTTTTATAAGAATTTAAAAAAAACAAAAAAACAAAAAACCGAATAAAAAAACAATTAAAAACCAAAAAACAATAAAAAACGATGTTAAAAAAAACGATTTAAAAAAAAACACGTTTTTAACGAAGCTCTAGTGATAAGAATGATGCCATAATTCGGAAGTAAATTGGGTAGATATCTAAGTAGAGGCGCCAAAGTTGGTTGGGACCTGGAAAGCAGGGGATGAACCGCAATGACGAGATGCCACAGCGCAGGTCTGTCGCGGTTTTCTAAAGTCCTTGGGTGGATTTTTGGCTGAGACGGGCTCGCACTTAAGGGTATGAAGGGATGGTATGGGGGATTTTATTTTCAACTCAGGTCATGTTCTACTACCTAATTTTTCTGTTTCCGTGCGTTTGCACACCCGCCACCAGTCTTTGGGGATCCATGGGATATATATATATATATATTATATATACTAATATATATATATATCATTATATTAATATATAATAAATATATATATATATTATATATATATATATATATATATAATATATTATATATATATATATATATATATTAAAAGGCAAAAAAATAGTCATTTTTTGTTTTCCTCTTAAAAAAAATCTTACTTAAAACCTGAAGAAGCTTTAAAGCCATAATAAATGAAAAAAATAAATAAGATAAATAAATAAATAAAACTAATTAGTACCTCAAATTCTTTGAAGTATCTTTCTAAAAAAATTTGATGTCTCAATTTTGAATAATATATAATAATAATAAATAATAATTAAATAATAATAAAAATAGATAAACATATTAAATATTACTAATAATACTAAATAAAATAATAATAAAATAATAATAATAATAATTTTCAAGAACACTTCAGAATCCCCGTACGTACTAAAAATTATTAACCTTCCCGTTTCTCAAAGTTTTAACAGTTTTTCCTTTTTTCTTTTTTAGTTTTTCTTTTTCTTTTTCTTAGTTTTTTCCCAAAAGTTTTGCGTTCATTTACCTCTTCGGCAATATATTATTTAACGGATATAAATAAGACACTTGAACGTGATACGTAACAAAAGCACTTTTCTTGTAGAAGTATTCAAAATAATAATAATAATAATAATAATAATAATAATAATAATAATAATAATAATAATAATAATAATAATAATAATAATAATAAATTAATATCAAGCATTATACTGGGAGAGGAAGAAAACTGGTGTGACCTAGAGGAAGAGGATAGGAAGTATGTGACAGAATAAAAAAAAAAATCATTTATAATTGAATGAAACATTATGAACAACAATATAAACACTTACATCAGCGGTTCCTTTATATTACGTAAGAGCTCAAACCTTTTGTTTTTAGTGTCAGGAAACTTGTTACTAGCCTTTTACAATGACAAAAGGTCAAAGGGCAGCACATCAAGGACCTTTCCTCCATTGCCAAATTACACAAGCTTTAAAAGCGGTTGCTTAGGGTATGCGCATAGTGAATGCCAATTACTTTCTCTGGATACAACACTTTACGGAACTTGTTGCTGACTTTGAGCTCCGAACCAAGCCGGTTTATATATGCATAATGCAAATGGGAGAAGCTTGAGGTGCTTGTGGTGCCTGGCAAGGGCCATGCACAAATTATTTACTTATTAACATGAAGACCGATTGGAATTTTATTGTCTCCTTCAGTCCAAATTCAAGTAATACGAATAAATTTTTCTTATAAACGAGCATTAGGTGGAATCCTGAGAAGATGAACATAAGATTTTCATGACCTTTATGAAAGAAACGAATTTTAAATATATAAAGGTTAATAAAGATTATAAACCTTTATCAGCTTGCCAATCAACCACTCAATCAGTCAAACATCGAGGATGTCGTTCTCGGGCAGAGTACTGCACTCTAAGACTCCCCCCCCCCCAACATCTCACAGATCATTTATCCAAGTTTTTACCGAACCAAGTTTAATTAAGCGAAGTGTGCCTCGGATTTTCTATGACGAGGAAATTTGCTTGAGCCTTCATATATATATATAATATATACTATCTATATATATATATATATAATATATACGCTATATATATAATATATATATATATATATATATATATATATATATATATAATATATATATAATATATATAGATAATAGAATATATATATATATATATATATATATATATATATATTATATATATATATATATTATATATATATATATATATTACTACTATATAGTATATTATATAATAAATATATTATTATGATATTATATATATTTTATATAATATTATAATAGTAATATATATACTTTTCTTCTTGGCAGGCAGAGAAGGATAAACTTCACACGTAACACACGACAAATACATAATATCATTATTCGTCCAACTGTAACATAAAATAATATATGAAAACATCTAATATTGAGATGATGCAACATATTTTGAAGGATAAATAATAATACTAATACATATAATAAAATAATAATTACAAAAAAATAAAAACAATAAAAATAATAATAATAATAATAATAATAATAAATAATAATATTCATGAATGTAAATTACAATATTTTTTTACAAGCTTATCCTATAATTGACATAACACATAACCCAAGCAACATAATTTGGCTCGAGACGTCGATTCAAAAATTTCGCTACGATTTATATCTTCAGATACGTTTTCAAGAGCGATTTTTTTTCTATAATTCATTCCTTATCCCCTAAGACTTGAAAGAGACAAAAATTTGAATAGATTATAATAAAAAATAAATCCTGATAAATGATCATGATATATATATAATATATAGTATATAATATATATATATATATATATTTATATAATTATATATTATATATATATCTATATATATATATAATATATATACTATATATCCCTCTGTGTGTGTGCGCGTGTGTGCCTGTGTGTGTGTGCGTGTTGTGTGCGTGTGTGTGGTTTGTGTGTATGGGGCATGTCGTGTTGTGTGTGTCTTTGTATCTGCAAAAACCTTTAGATTTAAATTATAAAAATTAACTCTGTAGGAATAAAAAAGATTATGGCAAGCGTTTTCGGAGTAAGTCCCTTTTCCAACAGAGGAATCAGAAAATATTAAAAAAGTAAAAACTAAAAAGACGAGCTTGCCTCCACACAAACCTATTAAACCTTTGCCTAATACTTTTCATTTCCTACTTGGCTTATACTATATATATATAATATACTATAATATATATAATATAATATAATATATATATATATATATATATATTATATATAATATATATATATTAATATATATATATATATAATATATATATATAAAATATATATATATTATAATATATATATATGCCTCATTCCATTTTCTCTCATGAAGCTATAGTTACGTTATCAAACAAAATGTAGAACGGCGCGCAATAGTGAGAAGAGTTTGAACTATTTTGTATATATTTATTATATAACATGTTTGTTTTGTGTTTACTTGAAACGATGGAAAGTGAAATAAATTATATAAAATATAAGTTGGTTACGTTAAGTAAGGTTATTTGAAGTTACGTTAGGTAGTATAGATTTAAACTTTTTTTTAAAATTTTTAAAGGTCTGAAGCTATTTTATTTACGTTGTTACTTATTTGACTCAAACAGTTTATTTTGATTTTTGTCAAATGTGTTTGGATTCATTCATAGATAGCGATATGGATATGGACAGGAGTAAAAAGACATGGATATATATATCTATATATTTATATTATACTATATATTATTAATATATAATATTATATATATATTATAATATTAATAATATAAGTATAATATATATAGTAATATATTAGGCCTATTTGTGAAACCCTAATACTGTGACCTAACCGAGATATAGTCCACCACTCACAAGGCTAGCGTAAAACCAGAACCTCAAGTTTCCTGGATCACAAACTGGTATAATATGAAAAATAATTTAGGTTAAGTTGGTTTAGGTTAAGTTAGGTTAGGTTAGGTAAGGTTATAGTTATCCGTTAAAAAGTCACCGTACAGTATCTACAAATATGCCTAAATATATATATATATTATATATATAATTATATATATATATATATATATCGGGCTGTGGCATTTTGTTTGTGAGTCGGGCGGAAGTGCTATATATATATTACTATACTATATATTATATATATATATATATAGTATATATAGTATATATATAATACTATTAATGTTATAATATATATAAATCTATAATAGTATATATATATATATATGATATATATTATATATATAATATATATATATATATATATATATATATATATATATAATATTATTTATATGTATAATATATATATAATATATTATATATATATATAATATATCATATATTATATCTTATATATATATATATATGTTATATCATATGTGTGTGTGTATGTGGTTGGTGTGTGTGTGGTGTTTTTGTGTTGTCGATTAGCGACTGAAGGATAGGGAAGTGGTTTCGTTGCCTCACGACAGTCTTAATTTGGAAGCGATCCGAGGCTTGAATTTTTAATGTATGTTAATTTTTGAGTGTCAATCATTTTATGTGACACATTCTTTCATTCAAATCTTATTCACGAAAACAGTTTAATAATAATAATAATAATAATAATAATAATAATAATAATAATAATAATAATAATAATAATAATAATAATAATAATAATAATAATAATAATAATAATAAATGAAAGATGTACTGGAATCATGACTCCAGATGGAATACTGCAAAAAGTCAAAAACGCACTCTGAAAGACTAGTATGACACACACATGGTATAAGAGTATCTTATATAGTACCTATACACTTATGTAGTGAACATGAAACATGTTTTAACTTTAGATGAATTTGAACATTATTTGGTCCTCATTATGTCCGCAATTCTTCGGTTGAGAAATCGAATTTTTGAGCCTCATCAATTCTATTTAATTTATCATAGAATTGCACATTATCGTTCCTTTAAACTAATTAAGACGTGTTTTTACAAGGTATTTTATAAGAATTTTGTTTCTAAAATATGAAACAGATTATCAGTTAAATCGATTTTATGGTAGAAACTCATACATTAAATGCGTCAGTCACCATGTTAGTGTGATTCGTTGATTATTATAATATTATTGGGACAGGTGACATTACTTGCTTGCTTGCCAGGGGTTTGGTGTTTACAAACAATTACCAGGATTTTGGTGTTTTCAACCAGGAAATAGGGTTTTGGTGTTTGCAACCAGGGACCATCGTTGTGAAGTCTCTCTTTAATAACTTTGAATAACTGAATTTACGTAAAATAACTTAAAGAATTTGAAGGTGATGCAGGAGAATAATTTTTCTCCAAGGAACTGATAACTGTTTTTCTTAACTTCTATCGTAAACCGATACTGACTTGCACAAAATTTCTGATGTTCGGAAATTAAAATATATTTACAAGAGGAAGATTAGGTTTTGATCTATTGTAAGCATTTCACAATTAAATTTGGTATTACGGCGAAATTAAAATACATCACTGATTTTTGGAAGATAACCTAAACCAGTTCCATCCCATAGAAAATCAAAGGTCGTAACAGGTTGGATTACGTTGCGCATACCGTCAATCAGATAGATCTACTTGGTCATTTTTATCATTTCTATGGTTCGGTCAATGTATTTTCCTTCGACGAAAAATTTAACAGCGTTGCAAAAATATATTCTTTCATCAATTCATATATTTATTTGATCGTTGGTGGAAAAGAGCCTGAACTCATTTTATACATGCCAAAGAAGGAGCACTACCTGAAACCATTGAATTTAGATCGAAGTTTAGAAGAAGTTTGAAAGCATTTGTCAAATGAAATGGGAAAAAAATAAAAAGGAGTTCCAGACCTTGCCAGTAGGAAAAAAAGGAGCGGTTAAGTCTATAGAGTTGCAGAGTTGGACAATGATATGATGCAACTAAGTGAAAAGACGAATCACAAAGTGGTACTCAAGAAAGAGTTCAGAACATCAGTGTGTACTGCAATAGTCATAGACTATGAAGAGTGAAACAAAAATTTAGTACAGAAATAAACTGGAGTCAGTACATGTTACCAAGGTGGAGACAGATTAAATATTCCTAGATTTCACCCTTTAGATATGTATAAAAAAGTTCTGACTAAAGGTCTTTTCGTTTTTGTAAGCTATGCTCACGAAACTTAGCACTTTCTTAGCACAAATTTTGAGCAAATCGAAAAAGGTTGCTTACGTATTTTCATGTTTACAGACAACAACTGATATACTATTGCTTTAAACATATCTGTGTTTTCCTAATCAATTTTAACTTTAATAAACGACTTTAAAGAAATAAGGTTAAACCAAAGCATTTGATTGGTTTGCATATTTATTTTTCCTATTTGATTGATATATTCTTCAAGAAATCGAATAATGTTTTCACTACGCAGAATTAGAACCAGTTTAATCATGACTCTGTTGTTTACATTATTTGTAAAGAACGTGTCACATACAGCAAAGTGAAAACATTATTTTATATCACTCGATTTCTTTAATAAAAATATATCAAACAAGAAAAAATATTAATACCAAATAAATGTGTTCACAATCATTAATTATTTTTAAAGTCATACACATATTCTTATTTATTAACTGTAAAAATAAGAATTTAAAATTAGTTTTCTGGCGACATATGGTATCATTTTAACTTTCGTAAGCACGTCCCAAATTCGCAAAGCACGGTAAATAGCATCCTTACAGATTTTAGGGAGCTCCTAACGTTTACTAACATTCCTTACGATTTTTGTACTAAATTTAAAAAATTAAATAAAAAAGCGAACACAAACTCAAGCATTCCTTACGTTTGTAAACACAAATGACAAAAGAGAAAAGGTCTCAAGAAACAAAAATAAAAAGCTGAGTCATTATATAAGTTTTTTATGATTCAAGAGATTTCTCAAACTTTTTAGTTACACTAAGAAAGTTCAATTTAAAAAAAAGGTTTTTATTTTATTGAACATCAAAACTTTGAACACTGATAATGAAAGTAATAAAAATTTTGAATAAAAAAAAAACCACTAGCAATTCTTTATAACTTCCCTCTACATAACAAACAAAACCAAAAACACACAAAAATAAAAAAATAAAAAAATACTTGAAGTCAAAAACAAGATAAAATAAAAACCCTCTTAAACAAAATTGAAAGTAAAAGAAAGAAATACGAACCTGTTTTCTTTATAAATCTGCAAACCCCATCCATGTCGACATTCACGGCAATGAAAGAGGAGACAAGGAAGCGAAAATTATCTCTTCAACCCTGTGCTCTGCCTCGGGGGGAAAACGGTTCCACTGTTCTCTCAATTGGAATTCTTCCTGGTGGAGACTTTACTCCCTCACTGTGTTGTGGTTTTCACCAACTTTGGCAATTCTGGTCGGCTACAAGCAATCATACTATAAGCTCTACAGCATAAAACTGACACTGGCGCCATGAAAATAATTTTCACTGTGACCGGCATCAGAAAGTGAGTTTGACTCACTTACGTATTGATGGCACACACTTAAAGTGCAGCTATCTTATGATCCGTGAACCATCACCAAGGTGCATATCATTATTATTCTGACCACCCATT
>JABUQX010109333.1:0-13557 GCA_015478945.1 Trachelipus rathkii
GTATAGTTTTCCAAGGGAATTGGAGGAGAGCGGTAATAGTAACCTTATATAAGGGTAAGGGAAAAGGGGAACTGTAGAAATTATAGGGGAATAATTTATTGAGTAGTTGTTAGCGGACCGGTATATGCTAGTATTTTGGCTCGAAAGAGTTGCGTCAAAGTGACTGAAGGACTGATGGTGAAGAACAAGGTTGCGTTGTAGGAGTGCGATAGTAGAGGATATGTGGATCAAATCTTACATTGAAAAACAAATGATTTGAGAAAATGAGGCAGAAGAAGAATAAATTATAATTTAATTTAGGTTTTATGGATTTGCAACAAGGGTATGATAGGATTAATAGGAAGCGTTAGGCATGGTGTTAGTATATATGGTGTTGGTGGGTGGACTTCTGAATGGAATCAAAAAGTATGTATGACGATTTAGTGAAGCGTGTGTAAGAATAAATGGTGTCAATGCTGATTGGTTTAGGTGATTAATAGCCGGAGTAAGACAGGGTGTGTTATGTCCCTTGGTTATTTTTCAATTGTATATGGATGGGTATGAAAGAATCGAGGTGGGGATGGCAGGAAAATGTGTTGTTAGAATTGTGGAGAATGGAGATGATTGGAGGGTGCCCTACCTATTATATGCGATGATTTGGTTCTGTGTGGTGAATCTGAAGAGAGTTTGGAAGGATTGGTAGAGAGATTTGGCAGGGTGTGTAAAAGGAGGCTTGAAAGTAAACGTGGATAAGAAGTAAGGTATGGTTGTGAGTGAGGACACTCCTCAGTGTGAAGTTATGTTAGATGAGTGAGGCAGCTAGAACAAGTGGGGTCTGAGTTTAAAAATATTAGGGGTATTATGTTGGCATGAGAAGGGAAACGGTTACGATGCAGAGTGAGTAGGAAAGTTGGAATGGCAGGAAGGTGGCGGGGTGCAATTAATCGTTGGTGAATGCAAAGGACTAAGTCCTTGAGTGTGCTAGGGTCTTTACATAGGGGATGTTGTTTACCTGTGTTATTGATTAGTGAGACTATGGTCTGAATAAGAAGTATAGGATCAAAAGTTCAATGTGTTCAGAGGACAATCTTAGGGTGTGCTAGGTGTGAGATGAAAGAATGATAGAGAGAATGAACGTATTAGAGAGTGGAGTGTTGTTGGTGTGAAGAAAGGGGTAAATGAGAGAATAACATTGAAAGTATTGTGAAGGTTTGGTCAAGTGGAAAGGATGAGTGATAGTCGGTTGGTTAAGCGGGATGTTATAGTGGTTGAGTGTGTTGGGAACCGACCTGCCTGGAGACCGAAGAAAAAGTGGATCGAGTCAGTGAAACGAATTGTCTGAAGGGAGAGAAATGTGACTGGTTTGGCAGAGGCGAGAGTAAGGTTGCAAGATAGGAGAGAATGGCGGGGTTTTGTTATGGGGCATGGTTGTGGCCCACCTGGGGCCAGGGGATGAACCCCTTACATTGACGATTTACCATAGTGAGGGTCGCGTCCGGGTTCCCATGATGCTCTAGGGCTGGATTTTCGTCTGTGACGAGCTCTCAGCTAATTAATGGTACAGAGGGGGCGGTAGGCATGGGGCTTTCTTTTTCGACCGTTTGCATGTTCTCCAACTGCTTTGTCTTTTCCGATGCTTGCTACAGCACCTTACCCCAATCTTGGGGCAAAGAGGAGGTGAAGAAAGAAAGGAAAAGAGATATATAATATATATATATATATATATATATTATAATATATATATATATATATATATATATATTATAATATATATATATATATATAGTTATATATATATATATATATATATATATATATAAATCAGTTCTTAAGCATGCAATCCCCATAAAACATTAATGGCAACTGACTTTTACTCAGCGCGATGCCGGTTACGACCCTACAAAATGAGAAGATGCCAATAATTATTTTATGCTGTCGTAACATAAAAACGGTCGAGTCGATGATAGAGAAAAACTAAAAACATATTTGGAATCTGCATAAAAAAACTGTATTAAAAAAACAATAAAAAAAATCAGAAGAAACAAAAAAATAAATTTTTATTTTTTTTACATTGTGTAATAAACTTAGTTTCGATATATAAAAGGTTCTAATAAGGAATTCCTTAAGCTAGCTGAAACCCCACAAGAATGGCATCTCGACGGTGAACCACTTCTAGAATGCATTTTAAATGCATAAGCTGAGGAGCTTTCTCCGTGTCAAAAAAAGATTTCACAGAGTGGAAGCGGACTTATCAGCCAACCCCTGGCACAGTAATTGATAGTTGATGTGTGGCTTTTCAGCAAATAAACCTACTGAAGATGAGGATTTGGATATGTTAGACTTTGATAAGTTCATGGCCGAAATTGCATTGACATCTCATTCACCTTCAAAGAAATCACACCAAGGAACCTCATAGAAAAAACTGAAGAGACAGTCATCAAGGAGCAAAGATAATTCAAATTTGCAATCTGTGAAAGAGGAGATGATGCTCTACGAAAACATGGAGATGCTGCCTACAGAAGAGAATCCTTTCATGTGGTGGCATGAAAATGAGCCAAGGTTTCCATTATTATCAGTGCTTGCAAGCAATTATTTATCAGTCCCTCCCTCATCAGTCGAGAGAGAGAGCGTATTTTTAGTGTAGGGGGGAATGTAAACACCCCAAAAAGAAACAGGATCTCGGCCAAATACTAGTGAAAAGCTTAATGTTTTTGCATCACAGTTTGAGAATTTGAATTTGAGTATTGAATATTATCTATCTTTATCTTAAAAAGGAGTATATTATTATTATTATGTCATGTTTGATAATAGCGTTTTTTTTTAATTTGTCTTTTCAGCAGATTAATTGAGGTATCTTCTTTCATTATTTTCATTCTTTATATTGTAAGCTAAATAAGAATCTTCTTGTAAATTGATAAAAAAAATTAAAAAAAAAAAAAATTTTTTTAAAAAATTGTTAAAACATAAAAGATAGTTAATGCTAACCTTTGTTATAATACTTCCTGGATAAAGCACACGAATATTTTTTCAATTCACATCTCACATGATAGAGCAGGTAATATTATAATACCTTAAATAAAGCTTGCAGATACTTTTTTAAATTTATAAGAATAAATATACTTGGGCAACAACCAAATATGAAATAAATGACAACGTATTTGTTGTACAGCGAATGCAATCCTGAGTTGCCTAGCAGTACACAATGTTCTATCTATTAATGTGTATTTATTTATATTAATTAAAGCTATCAGTATCGGTATCAGCCTCTTTTTGTTCGGTACATCCCTTATATATATATATTATATATATATATATATATATATATATAATATATATTTATATATATATATATATAATAATATATATATATAATACTATATATATATATAATATATATATTTATATACCGGTATATAAAATATATATAATATATATATATATATATATATATATATATATATATATATATAATAAATATATAGATATATATATATATTATATATATATATATTATATATTATTTTTTGTTATATTATTATTTTTATTAATTATCTTTTTATTGAATGATTTGTACATAAAGTTGTTTTTCTTTTTAGTTTGAATTTGCTTCGTGGTGTGAAGGGTTGTGATAGTGAAGCGGCTCATGATTTCGATTTTGGTTGAAAAAAACAAACAAACAGAAGATTCCAGGTGTGAGTATAAGGGTGGTTGGTTTTATTTTTAGGTATTGTTATTATTATTGTTTTTATTATCATTATCATTACTATTTTTGTTAAAATTATTCGTCTATTATTGGATATTTGGATATTTATTTATAGTGATGTTGAGATTTGTTCCCGGGTCTGTTTGATCTGACGGTTCATTGCATTCGGGAGGATTGGAAGGTGTCTTATAACATAAACAAAAAGCTGGAGACACTCCAGGTGACAATAATTTCCTTATTTCATACTGTTTATTTTTGTTATTATTTTTTGAGATGATTTATATTTTAATTTGAATTCATATACCTGTTGGATTTAATTTTTTTGAGATATCTTGAATCACAATTTAATGATTATAATTAAGGACCTGAATATATTGTTTCATTCTTAAGTTTATTTTCATATTAATTTTATTTTAAATTTTTATTTTATATGTATAATAGGTAGGATTTGTTTTTTTCTATTTTTTCTTAGCTTTTTGTTTTTCATGATCCAAGACTGAGGTCAATGAAAGCAACATAGAATATAGAACAGATAGAATGTAAATAAGAAAGTAAGAGGCCTGAAGAATTAGATTGGAAAGATTTTGAAAAGATAATGAAAGAAATAAGTTGAAAATATGGATTTATTGTAAAGACAAAAATTTAGATTGATAAATAATAAGAAAATAATTAGATTGAAAAGATTTTGAAAGAGAGAAGTTGAAAATAGAAATTGATTGTAAAGACGTAAAGATAAAAATTTAGATTGATAAAGAAAAAAAAATTAACGGGAAACATAACATATTTGAAAAATACTCGTAAAAAGTGTGAAAAAGAAAACTGAAATAAATAAGAAAAAAATAGAATAGAAAATAAACGAAAAGCCAAGTGTGAAACAGTAAAATAGAAAAAGACTATTTTGTAAAATATAAAGAAAAATAAACTTTCAATAAACTTTTTGATAAAATTAGGATTAAGTTTTTTTAGTATTAGGGAATATATTAGTATTTTTTTTTCAAAAATTTTTTATTCTTTTCGTTCACCTTTGCAGTGAGGAAATTTAACGTACCCTAGCTGTTAAGGTTTTTTTAAGACTTTATATTTAGAAGTGAGTAGGATATCCTTTACGCCTTTACATACCCTTGTTGTGGTGAGAAGACCTTGGTGGTTGTCTTTTTGGGTTTTGTTTAATAAATTTCATTATTTTTTTTGTTAAGGGTTTCATTTATATTCCTGTGTTTTATTTCATTGTGTCTTTGTTTTCCGTTGGGGCGACCCACGACATTAACGAGATACGTGGTGGGAGACAGTAAACCCACGACTGTATGAAAGGCGATCATCAAGCAACAAACCCAAGAACCTCACCGTCGGTACCACCTGGATGGGGAAACCATACAGATGTGTTAAAGAAGTGAAAAGTACATTACATCCTCTGTAACAGCAAATCAAATATGAAAGATATGAAAAGAAAGTTAATTATCAATAAGATTGATGGAATTAAACCAAATATGTACATAACAAATAAAGAATCAATTGTAAATATGATGGAATCAGTAGTTGAAGTAGTAGAAAAAGAAGAAATTAAAAAAGAAAAATTGGCATAATGGTAATAAATTTTGTAACATATGTAAATACAATAACCATAAAACTGAAGAATGCTACTGGAGAGAAGGAACATTTAATTTAAAAAATGTAATATTTGTAAATGTAATAACCATAAAACCGAAGATTGTTGTACAGAAAATACAGATAGAAGAAAATATAATAAATCTATATATTTTATACAAAGAAATAATGAAAAACAATATCAAGAAAAAATGACACCCAAGGCTTGTCAATCACGTTATAACAGGATGCACAAAGTCTTAAAAACATGGCTCATGCCGACCTTTACCTTACTAGGTTCTTCAATAACAGGTATTATACAGAAAGTCTACAACTAAAATAAAAAAACTAAAAACTATATCTAAAGTATATACATGCTAACCAAACTACAGCTTTAATAACTTTATAGTAACATGCAATTAACCTTAATAACTACAGTAACTAAGAACCAGCCAGTTTGGCTTAGTCAAAATATACTATATGATACCCAAACCATCCATATATCTATTCAGTCCCTTCTTAAGTGTTGCAATCGAGTTGCACTCAACACCTCCTGTACCAAACCATTCCAAAATTTAACAACCCTATTACTGAATGAATGCTTTCTTATATCAAGATGGCATGCTTTCTTCTTAATTTTCTTATTATATGCCCCCTGGTCAACTGTGTGTGCTCTACTATGAAAAATTTATTGGTCTCTGTATTATCAATATATGTAAATATTTTGTAGACTTGTATCATGTCCCCTCTGAGAATCGCCTTTCTACAGAAAACATTCCTAAATCCTTCAGCCTCTCCTCATAGCTCTTACCCTCAAACCCAGAAATCATTCTTGTTGCTCTACGTTGCACTCTCTCTAGCATATCTAAGTCTTTCTGTAAATAAGGGGCCCAAACTTGTTCACAATACTCTATTACTGGCCTAACATAGCTATTATACATTACTTATTACTTCCTTGCTCTTGTAAACAACATTGCGATTTATTATGCCCAGCATCTTATTAGCTTTATTCCTTGCTTCCAAACACTGATTAGATACTTTCAAATTACTGCTTATAATCACACCTAAATCTTTTTCTTGGTCCACAGACTCAAGCCAATCCCCATTCATATTGTAGTTAAAACTTTTATTTGAGTAACCTAGGTGAAGAGCCTTACACTTTTTACTATTATCTTTTTTTATTATTTTTGCTTATCTGCCCACCAAGAAGTTTTCAAGATCATTTTTGAATCTTATACATCCTTCACTATTCCTAACTGTGGTGGCCACTTGGGTAATCATCTGCAAACTTAGAACCTTGCATTTAAGTCCCTGGTCTAAATCATTTATAATATGAGGAACAATTGAGGCCCCCAGCACTGAACCCTGTGGACACCACTCTTCACTATTTCCCATTGATGATTATGCCATTTAGATGTACACACTGTTTTCTTTTCCACAACCACCCCTCTTTAATCCAACCATGTTACCACTCCACCTATATTATAACCAACTCACAAATAACTTCTTCATCAGCCGTATGTGGGACATTATCAAAAGCTTTGCTGAAGTCTAAAAATATAATACAACTTGGATCTCCTCAGCTTAAATGAGACTAAAGGACGTGGGTAGTTGGCTTGCGTTGCCACTACCACCTATCTCCTTTGCTAGGATGTTGATGCACTGCCTCGGAGGATGCGTTCGTGATCGCCGTAAACGGCCTTCAATATTCAGCGAAATTGTATGAATCGTCATGGGTACATTGAATGTCAGAGGAATAAATGTTAGGGAGAAGAGGAGAGAACGGTGATGGATGATTTAAAAAAAAAGCAAATTTGATTTGCTCGCTGTGAATGAAACAAGATTGAAAGAGGTTGTTGAAAATGAGGTGTGGAATAGATCACAAGAGGAGAGAATGAGTTGCAATTTTGATGAGTGGACTTGTGGTACAGAGCTATGGTAGACTTTGTGTGTGTGAGTCCTAGAATTCTAATGGCTTAAATTTAAGTTTTGAAAAGGTTTAAAGTATGTGTGGTTGTGACATATGGTCCATCTGAGGGAAACGTTGAAGAGAGTACTATTTTTTGGGATAATCTGAATGATGTTTTGGATGAGGTGAGTAGGAGCTTCAGATTGGTATGTTGGGGGACATGAATGGTTTGATAGGTGATTAAAAAAGGATGGTTGTATAACAGGTGGTTTTGGGGTGTCGGGAAAAAGAGAATATGAGAATGATAGGAAGGTGATTGATTTCTGTGAGGAGAGAGGTAAGTGTGTAAGTAATACTTTCTTTAAACACAAGAGTATCCATAAGTATACTAGAGTTGGTGTAGGTTGAGATGGTATCGAAGTGAAAAGTATGATTGATTTTGTGTTGGTGAAGATGTTGAAATATGGTCAGTGGGAGTTAAAGTCAGTGAGGGGTGTTAGGAATGGGATTATCGGATCATTATGTTGTTCTGTGTAAAATTAAGTTAGTGGGGGCTTGGATGGTGTTGTAATTTATTTTAAATTACTTCATTTGCCACTTGTGGCCAGTATTTCCTGTTGGGTATTGATGATTGTATTCGCGAGTGGTTGACCTGGGATCGTGGTTGAGGAAATCGGGATTACATTAGTCATCATTTTTCCTAATAAAATTTTGTAAATATTAATTTTAATAATCAATTTATATATAAAAATTAGAATTTATTAATATAAAATTGCTCTTTGAACCGGTATCAGTTTAAAGAACCAAAAAAAAAATCATAGGAGTAAAGTATCCTTTATAATTAGGGTACACCTTTGAAAATTACAATATTGATCCTTCTCCCTTTGAATAGTAAAAGTCTCAAGTTTGAGACTCTGGGTTACCTGTAACCCCTAAAAATGGGGTTAGGGGCTGGAGCCCCCCCTTTCATATTTGAAGAAAATTTCTTGCATTTTTTCTTTATTTACATCCCGAATTACAAATGTACCAAATTTCATGAAAAAATTATGTAAATTTCAATATATATATATATATATATATATATATATATATATATATATATATATATATATATTATAATATATATTAACAAAAAAAAATAAAAAAAAAAGATATAGAAGTTATATATATATATAGATATATATATATATATATATATATATATATATATATATAATATATATATATATATATATACTTATAATATATATATATTTAAGAACATCGCCGGCTGTATATATATATATATATATATATATATACACAGAACTTTTTGGTTTCAAATTTAAGAAACAAAAATTGATATACTTTAACCGGCATACGTTTATCTTTTCTTTGCCAAAGTTTTAAGGTCTCAAATTTTCAACTAATAATTGTTCAGTATATTTTATGATAATGAAATTAATTGGAGTTTTAGTCAAATATAATTATCTTTCCTTTAAATTATTTAAATAGTCACGTTAATTAGAGTAAATTACAATGGGATCTTTTTTTTAGGGTTCTAGTAGTTTGGGAGCCACTATCAAATTTAAGACCAAGTTAATACGTCAAATTGACCCTAACATATCCATCTTCAAATTGTATAAATATCATTGACCTCTCTGAACGAGAAGGTCAAAAATTTAGGTCACTCTTGACCTTTCATTTTTCCAAGTTGAAATTTCAACGTATTATGTTTCATAATTGCTCTACAAATTCAAATTTAACATCAAAATGATCAGAAGAAATTACTGAATCTGTTGATTATTGTTTAAATTGACAATTATGTTTAATTAAAAAGTTAAATTTATCAGTTAATTCCCTATGAGGATTAAATTCACATGTATTAAACAGGTGCTCATTGCCAAAGGTTGCTATTGTGAACTTTTAATGATTTTTACAACAAATCTACATTAATTTATTCAACGAATTATTTATGTAATATATGAATTTAAATTTGCTATCTTTTGGCATTAAATTTATAATTTTAGCATTAGTAATTCAAATTAATGTTTTTTCAATTAATTACTCGTTGTCAACCGCCTTGTCAATTTCTCCGTTCGTATAAAAGGTGCGGTCGCATTCAAAGCCTCACTCTTCTTAATCATACTGCTTGCGTAAAGAACTCCGTCCAATTTAGCTTGCGTCTCCGAGTTCCACCGTTGAAAGATTCTACAAGATTCATTTAAAATGCAGTATTAGAGTAACAATAAAACTTTTGACGAGATCTATCCTTCAGACGGATTTCAGATTTCCTTTTTTAGGGCATCATCACTCTCAAGGAAGTGACATGCCAAATTCCAGTAGGCTCCCTAAGATATTTTTTTTTTGTATTGATCTGGGGAGAGCAACATTAATTTTTTCCTCCGTTAGAAGTGTTCTTAGTGGTTTATTATAGGTAATATTTGTTTTTGTGTTAAAGCCTCTGGACAAATCGTTAGGTATTCCCCTACTAATGACTTCGGTCCCCCTTCTCTCCTTTCAGATTTATAGAGAAAGGCTTCAGTTTTTTTTTATTCGTTTAGTCATTCATTTTCTGACAAATATCTTAACATTATGTACGAACTTAGTCTCTTCTTTTTGGGTTGCTCCAGTTAGAGCAATCTTATTTGATCGTGGACCCATAAGTTCTTATATAATGTTGGTGATATTTTTTTCTAGGTTGATTTGCACAATAGTTCCTCAGCATTATGACTAATGGTCGGTTGTGTATTATCCCGTTGTTATTTCGGTTTCCATCACCGAAGTTTTCAAAAATATTTCGCGCTAATACACCTTTCAATCCCCTTTCCTACTTTGGCTTTAAAATAGGCTGTCCAGTTTTTCAGATGCTCATAGACGATGGAGAATGACGATTTTTGATCTTCTTATCTACTCTTTTCGGTCTGTAATAAGAAATGTATATGGATGTGCTGCTGGGAACCTGTCATGAGAACTTAGTTCTGCGAACCGTGGAGAGAAGCCGAGGCCGGAACGGAACTTTTCGAACTTTCCAGCTACACCCTTACATAAGCGTGCGTTTCCAGAGCCCGACTTGAGCCCGGCCAGGCGCCAGGCGTCTACATCATCGTTTCCAGAGCCGTGTGCGCACTTTGTGCTCACGTAAAATTCACAGTCAGGGCGCCTGATTAGGTTAATCTTCGATTTGTTCGACAAGTACAATCGACCAGGCTGCACATCGGACAATTCTTTGGTGACAAGACGGAAATTTCGTTTTAAGCACACATGTGTCGGAAATGGCTAGCCAAAATTTTTTAATATTTTAGTTACTTTTATATTAAGGATACTTAATATATCAATATCATTTCAATAAAAGTAGATACATATGAAGTATAGAGTAAGTGTGGGGACAAATGCCAGTTGATCCGACGGGCGCGCTCGGCCGTTTCCAGGTACTAAATTTCCTGTTCTTCTTTTGGATGGTTTAACCGTATTTGTTTTCATTGGAAGCGGTTTTCCGTTAGATTCGATTTTGCACACTTTTCTACTTGGAGAACGGTGGGCGATTGCAACAAGTGGAGTCTCCTACTAGGTTAAGTTCTGGCATCTTGTATATCCATACTGGTGAGATATAGGCCGTAACCAAAATGTGTGGATGAGAGCGAGCAGAGAATTTTAGTTAAGTAAACATCACTGTATAAGCAAGTGGATGCAACTGATCGGTGTTTCCTCGGTGCACAAATCGAATCGGAAACGCTTGCGAATTGCAACAGAAATGATCCATTAACCAATCAGATCGAACGGAAAATTTGAGTACCTGGAAACGCCGAGCGCGCCCGTGCGCATCAGCTGGCAATTGTGTAATCAATACTGCTTATCATGGGCGTGATAAAGGGGGGGCCAACTTGTCCCTAACATCTTGGCGCCAATAACTAAAATGTGAAAATTATAGTTTTTTTGCAAAACGACGTTTTTTAGGGTTTTAATTAGTGGAAAACTGGAAAAGAATACATCAATCGAGTATGATATTGATAAGTAGTAATTATTAATTCAAATGTTAATTATAAATTATTATTATCTAGTAGTATAAAGGGATTATATATATATATATCGTTACTATATATATATGTATTATTATAGTATATATAATATATGGGTATATATTAATATATATATATATTATATATATATATATATATCACTAATAGTATAACTATATATTGACTAGTAATTATGAATTTCGATTTCTGTATATATATTTTACTATATATATAGTAGTATTATAGAGTATTCGGAGGATCATTTTCTCCTATGTCTTATTCTCTTCTTAAATGAGAGCGCTGTACCGCCCTAGTTGTGTGCTCTTAATACTATGAGTTTATCGTATCTTTTATAAAATTCGATAGCGTATATTGTATCTTATATAAGAAGTTCAAGCTGCAATATATTATATATGTTGCAATCCATTTCCGACACAGATGAGTTTAAAGATTTGTTTGTAAAGCATTGTTATTCTTCCGCGCGAGCGCTGCTCCGTTTATTACTCTCCCTCGCATCGAGGATTTTATATACAACTGGGCGCCTGTTATGTTGTTATCTGTTATTGACGTCGAAGTGCGCAAGACGGGCTCCGATAAACGATGCATGTGCGCCTGCGTGCCCGCCCGAGCTGCAGTCGGGTTTCTGGAAAACGCAGCTTATATAAAGGTCTTATGGGTCTTCAAAGTTTAAAAAGCTTTTTCAGAAGGCGGGTAACGTGTTTGAGGATAAGAGAAGACGTTTATTAACTCCACAACAGGAGAGCAACTTATTTGTCCACCACCCAACATTTCAACCAAATTCAAATAAGTTCATTTCAAATAAGAAACTTATGGAATCTTGTTTTAAAATTTTAAAAATTTTTGCTTAAACAGTTTATAGTTAATATTTGTTTTGTAGTAGTTTCTAATTTAAAGTTTAATTTCTTTAATAATAAGTAAAAAATAATAATAATAATAATAATAATAATAATAATTAATAAAATTAATAATATATTAATAATAATAATAATTAATATCCTATACAAATTTTATTATGCCCGCTCGGTGGGGTGGGGTCTCAGGTTCTAGATTCTAGAGCAAGGGATTGGCACAAAAAAGGTCAAATATTTAAATCAACTGATTTTTTTTGCGTATTTTTTTTTTTTAATCCATGATTTTTTTTATTTTTTTTTGATTTTAGGCCACTTTTTTTTCTAAATTAATAATTAATCCTAGCTATAACTAATTAATGATAATTATTTCATCTATATAATAAGTAAATTCATCAATGTTGTTTCCAGTCATTTTTAATAAAGAAAATAAATTATAATTAGAAGTAATGCAGTGTATTAGAGTGCGCCATATAAAGAGACTATATGTATAAAGAAGTATAATTGTGCATACTGATAATATATATATATAATATATATATATTATTTTATGTATCTAAGTATATATTTATATATATGATATATAGAGTATGCTATCCCTATAGGAGTTTTATGTAGGAGTATTGGCGTAGGAGAGCTATTTAGGGGTGTAACGCGGAACTTGAATTTTCAGTTCGGCCGGAACCGGAATTGGCCGGAATCACAAAAAAAATTTCCGGCCGGAACCGGAAATTTCTCATAAACTTTCCTTAAACTATAAAGAAATTGTAAAAAAAATATTTTATATACTTTCAACATAAAATCTTATATTTTTATATGAATGCAATTATGAAACATATGGAAAATTCATCATTGAAGAGAATTCTGGAAGTCCAAAAATTTTATAGGTAAAAAGGGAGTGCGGTGTATGTTCTAGCAGGGGAATTACCGCCAAAAGGAGGCAATATGATCTATGTCTCGTGAAATAAGCGAGTTCAGGAGAGTTGTCTCGCGCCAAAAAGATTTGGCATATCAATGACCTCACAGAAATTCAATGAATTTAATCGATGAGTACCAGCGCATTTCACAGTCAACAGAAGAGAAGGGATTCCATAGAACTATTGGCGCATCTCAAACAAAATACTAATTCCTAGTAAGAAAATTATTTTGTAGAAGAAAAGTTACACTTCAAATCAGGAAATTGAAATCAGCAGTATTCGAGAAGTTATCTAAGGCTGATCAGATATCGTTTACTACAGATATATAAGAGCTAAAATAATTCAACGACTCATTTATTTCTTTAATCTGCACTCTGGCTTACCAGCAAAGTTTTGAAAAAAATGGACTGTGTTCTCCATTGTGCAAGTATTTCCCAGGTTCTCATTTGGATTAAAAAATCACTATGAGTTTTGACAATTATGATGAATAATTGGGAATTCCTCCTAACAAAATCCATGATCTTCGAGATGGAGCATATAAACATGAAACTTTGAACTGATTTAGCATGATACACAAGTTTTTCTTGTTTTTATTCAT
>JABUQX010109334.1:0-16078 GCA_015478945.1 Trachelipus rathkii
GAGAGAGCATAAGAGCATGTGAGGTTTTTCATCAGGCACATCAGGAGGTAATGAAAGAACGGTATATAGGCATTAGGACCGTAATATCATAATTGATTACTGCTTGAGCCTTATGAGAGATGTTTCTGAAGGGGGGTGTGGCACACAAATCGACTTTCTTTGCGAAAAATTTTGCCCCCTTAATTAATGCATTGCACCTCATGTTTGCTCGAATTTGTACTTTTTATGGGAAACAATTAACCTGTATTGTTCAAATTAACCAATACGCGAGATTATATATTTTAACTTTTTTGTTGAAAGGTTTTTAAAAAGATTTAGTTTAAATTGCCATTTGATCTAAAAGGCTTTTTTAAATTTGTTCTTGATATCCTTTTAAAAACTCAAACAAACTTTTATCAAATTTTTGAACTCTACTTAAAAAGGTAATGGAAAACAATTAACCTGTATTGTTCGGATTAACCAATGTTTTACAATATTGTTTTGTGATTTATAAAAAAAAATATTAAAGGGTTATAATAAAGATTAACTATCAATGTGATTTGGTTATTACATATTCAATAAGATCATTTTGGTGACTTACAAACCACTTTTAAATTCGTAACAAATTTGGAAAATTTGAACATATATGAGGGGTTCCATATTTCACGAATATAATGTGATAATAACAGAAAATACTTTCGGAATCAGCACCACAAAATCACTAATAATTCGCTCCAAAACCACGTGCAAGATAAATCGTGTCGACTAATGAAATCTTCACGAGTTAGTATTTTGGATTTGTCAACAACTTTGCCAATTTCTACATCATATGACTTATATTCTACTATTATAACCCAAAATCTTATCTAGTTTTCTAGCCTGAAAAAGATCTAGAAAAAAACATACACATAAAACCTTAAGATACTTTTAAACGAAATACTTTATCATAAAACTATTTGCCAGATACTAATATTAAATTAACATGATAATTTTATGTAAACATGCATAATAAATGCACAGTAAGGCCCTGTGTTTCAACGCACCGTGAATTACTAAAATGCTTACTATAAACAAACATACATTCATGCATTTTCGCCCCACACAACATTCACATATATCATACTATAACATACATACATAAATACATGCACTACATACAAACATACATACATACATACATACATACATGCATATTATAGTATATACTGATATATATATAGTATATATATATATATATATATATGATAATATGTAGTAATATATAATATATATAATATATATATAATATATAAATATATATACTATACATATATATATATATATTATACTATATATATATATATTTATATATATATATATATATAATATTATATATATATATATGTATAGTATAAATATCATATATATAGTCAAAATAATTTACATTGAAATAAAACAATTCGTTTGGTAATTAGGAAACTCCTATAATCATTTAATTGCAACAAAGTAACATTGAAATGAATTTAAACTTATTAATCTGCATAATTATTATTGGCAGCAAATAATGGTATGCAAATTAGGCTCATTGCCTAACTTTGTTAGTAAAAATGCTGATGTAGGAACAAAAAAGTTTCAGTTTCATGCAAATCTAGAATTAATATTTTTCTTTTTTTTCGGATTTAATATTTTTAACTGAATGTTAGCCCAGAGAATATATACTTAATAAAGACAGAAGGATTAAGCGTTTCAGTGTAAAATGGTCCTGATAAAACAGCACACAGACGTAGTTATCTTTAGAGATGATAAATGTTCATTTAAACCAGAAACTTATGTGAATCAATGATGTTCTTTGATAAGACGCATTTTACCTCCACATCTGGATCAAAGCCAGATAATTCAAATGCATTTTTTCCAGTGACTTTGATGCTGAATGCTGATTCCTAGTTTTAATTTCGGTATTTTCTAAAGTATAAATGGCATGGAAATCAACAAAACTGTCTTATTTACGAGTACCAAAACGGTATTTAGGTTAAGTTGTTATTGCGATTCAAAAATATTGAAACGGGTTGTGAGTGGCACAAAAATTAGTTGATCTGTTGTATACTTCTGTTTCTTAAATCTTGGCATGGGACAGTAGAAGAGAGGATGACCAAGCAAGAATGCCTGTGCTTTCTCTAAGAAATAGCTATAAAGACGATTTATGGAAGAAACTCTTAAAGACTAGTATAGGCGCCGTACTGTAGATATCTCTTGTAAGAGTACAGAGGGAAAAAGCATATAGAGTAAGTAGTGCGTAACGAATGTATGGTCAGCATGATTTTTAGAAAAGGGTTGACATGTCAGACAGCTTTTGAATTTAGGAAGACATTATGATGTATTTTAGACCGATGGGTGTCCAGTTGATATTATTACTTGACTTCGGAAGCTTGAAACTAAGCCTATATAAAGGCTTGATACTTAAGTTATTCGCAAACATGTGGTTAATAGACGTGTGAGTGGGTAATGGTGATTAAAGATTGTTATGGAAAAAGGCAGTGTGTCTAACTTAAATGGAATAGTATCAATGGAAGATTAGGTGAATAGTGATTTGTACAGATAGTCTGTCAGTCAGTGGGTCACTATTAAATTCTTGAATATATCAATGAATTAGCCAATGGACTTGAGAATGTGAAGTTTCAATAGTTTTAAGATGATAAAGGTGGCTACTCAGTCAGTAGGGAATAATGAGCGGTTTTTTCATGGATTACTTAAGATGATCTCATGAAGTATGTCTTGGATCGGAGATTTTAAATTGTCATTGAATTTAACAGTGACAAGTGTACGATATCTATCACTAGTTATTACAATAAAGATACAAATCTATTATATATGCCTGTATGGTGAATTCGAGGCTCTGAGTCATAAAAATTGACAAGAGGTTAGATAGTGTATTAGGTAGAGTATAACTTATACAAGACGTGACATGTATGATACGATCAATTGCAACTGTAAGCATAAGCATTGTTGCAAGAGCGTTGGCATTACTCAAGACAAATATAAGTTTATACTCCGTTTGCATATATTCGATCAACTTATATATAGTATAACTTAGTGATATCCGGTAAAAATTTTAAGAAATAAGCCGTAATTGTCATACAATAGAGTAGAAATAAGAGAGAAAAAAAGCAGAGAGAGTATTGAGAGTGCCGAGCAAGATACTTAAAGCTTGAGGGGCAATGCATTGATATAGTATATTCATAATTAAACACGTTATATTTTACGGAGAAAATACTTTATTTATCAAGAATAGCAAAATTTCGTAACATACTTGAGACATTATATGGTAAGGTGATACAAATCTATATTCCGAATGAATCGGTACGTATATACGAAAAAATGTGATATTACATAATAGAAATTAATAGATTAACATAATTTCCAATAGAAGTTTGTGAATGCTTGAGTTTGCGTAATATCTCTCGTAGCGTCACTGCCTGCGACTTATAGACAGATTTCCAAAAAATAATTACTTGAAAATGTGGAATAATGTTATTATATATCATAAATATCTCTGAATATGAACCGAAAAGAGAAAATTGAAATTCAGGAAGTCAAATTAATCAGGGACGAGATTGTGTTGGGTTCTGTCGAGTGTCACAAAACAAGACCTAGTATTAAGGCGCCTCTTCGTATAGCAGAACGAAGCATGTGCTGATAAATCTAACGACTAGCGAGAGATAATTGAGTATGAAATATTGCATAATATGGGTAATACTAGTACTAACATACGGATGTTTTATATGAGATAAGGATGTGTCTTTATAGATATGGACATTGTGATTCGTAGATACGATTTTATTAGTTTGAGTTTTACAGATACCCTAAATTAGCATTAAAAAAACATGTCCCTATAAAACTCTCACCTGCCGGAAGGATTAATGTATTAGTCTAGCGAGATCAAAATAAGTTTAGAATGGATAATTATTATAATACATTTTTGTTATATTATATAATAGATAATACTATCAGCGTACTGTTAATTAGTAGCTTAGTACTATATTATTACTAGTAAATAATTTTATTATAAAATAAAAACTATATTAATTTTTAATTAAAATTTAAGCGATAAAAATAATATAAATAACGTAATATATAGATATTATATAAAATATAATATTAAATATTATAATTAATAATATTCCTAGTAATATAGTAAGTAAGCAGTTAACGTATAGATGATGCAGCATTAGCAAATGTTGCCTAAGGACATATTGACAATAGTTGCACGCAATACCAGCGGCGAGAGCTCGAGCGTATAGGAGAATGATTTGAAGTAGTGAATATTATTAATGTCGCTCGTAGCATATAATATATTCATTATTATTTTATTATGTACCTATAGCCCGTAAACCTCTTTTTAAGAGATCTCACCTTCCTCTTTTTATATTACTTATGTGCGTGCGCACCGAGGTGCCGCACGATTACCGAGTCGTATATAGATTGGATTATCTACCATGTCTAACCTAAGATTCTACAGAATACCATAACACGGCGTCTAATGTCGAAATTTTTTCCGCATTTTCGCTCTCATGGATGAACGAAGAATGTACTCAGGCTGCCATATCAAAGACTCTTTTTGCACTCCGAATCTATCATTTATCATCATTGGAATCGCAATTAACTTGTATATGAAATATACTGCAATATCCACCTTATTAATTACATACCGTATAATACTATATATATGAAAAGATACTAAGTTATTTTTTATATTTACCAAATTTTGTGTAATAGTTTATTGATAAGTGAGATAGTATTATGTAATACGTTAAAATTGTATTATTCTATTAATTAGGTGCTCATTATATTAATAAGTATTTACCGTAGATCTTATTTATCTAGGCTTGTTCGTTAATAACGAGAGAGAGAGAGAGACGAGAGTAGAGAGCAGATTGCACGAGTAGGTAAAAAGTGCTTCGCGGTCGCCTGCATCCGAATCGATCAATAGCAGTATATATATTATTGAGAGGTTAAACATAATATAATAGTAATATAGCGATACTTCACTTTAATACATTTTATTACTCACGTATATATTGCCTAATAGTGCTTGCATAGGTTACATTAACTGTTACGCTATAAACTTTATCAATAGTTTTACCATATTACAAGGGGATTCATATTATAGGCAGGTAGTTCTTACTACAGAATCTGGTATGAAAAGGTTATACGAAGAGTTTTATGATTATACTATAATAAATAGACTGAGTTAAACGTATGTTCGATGTGCAAACAATCTCCGACTAAGAAAATCGATAAAAAATCAGTTCGTACAAAACCAGAGTATTTTATCGTCCGTCTCCACTCATTCACCTCGTCCTCTCGCACCCGTTCCACGTCTCACAACATCTTTTCCCCGTCTTCCACCGTTCACTGCCCAACAATGGTGTACTCCAATCTTTGTTTCCCTTCAACACTGTCTCACACAATACTAGGAGCTTCCCTGTGTTACCAACAAATCACCCCAAGTCTACGCTCTCTCCGGGCGGGATCAAACATCCGATCCATATTATACGTACTCCACTACTATACTATATACGTTTAATCCTATATATATATATACTGAGAATCTATCCACTTATATCGTTATTCCCTAATATATACATAGGATACTCTAATATATATAGACATCTCTATCATATATACCGTCCTACATATATATATACTATAAATGTTAATACTATAGTACTATAACACACGGTTATCTACCTACGTCTCCATATACCGTTCTACTTAGTATCCCTCATACGTTCCCTTAAGTCTCCAGTTCCTCTGTCACTAATCACCGTACTATATATACTATCTATAATATATAAATAGCGTTACTATCCATAAATACGTGTATCCCCTATATAATTATATAGTATATATATAGTTATATATATACGTATTATAATAACTTCATATCAACTATCGTCCCATAAAATAGCTTCAGTGTAGTCCATTAAAATTATGGTTTTTTTTTATTGGGAACCCCGCTTCTTATTAAGCTTCGTTTCCATTCTAGTTTCGAAGCGTCTCTACCACCGTCACTTTTGAATTATTGTGTTTTACTTATATAAATTATATATGATTCTAAGTCAACATTCTAAGCTTTCGATGTATTTCGAGATAATTTAGAAGTGAATCCGAAATTCGTTCCTCCGATGAACATGTAAAAATTAACCGATGAATTGTGTATTTTTCACCTTCTTTTACTTTAAATCATTTGTTATGAGTAATAACCTAACTCTACATTATATTATTTACGTCTCCAAGTATGCTAACAGCGTACTACTCTGTTTCTTGATCTTATACACAACAGCTCGATCCTAGTAATAATAATAAATAATTTTGATACTCTAATTCACTAATATTACCGTTCATAACCAAATAATCCGCTCAATCGTGTTTGGGACAGCCGGTTTAGTCTCCAATTTTAATTCGTTCTCGTCGTTAAAAAGCGTTATTTAAAATAGGGGCGGCGTACGATTCCATCCCCCGTTTCTCTCTTTACAAGCGTTCCTTGGCATACCGTAATTTCCTGGATATATTTATTAATCGTTACATTACACGAATGGTATTTTGTTATACCATTATTCACTTATAACTCTTAGTCGCAAAAGAAGTATATATATATCGGAAAAAGGAGCGACAAGAATACGACGCGTTATACGATATGAAATTAAAAAATACCGGCAATTATAATACCCTGCTGATGATTCTCTTTCCTAAAAGCACCCATTCTAAAATGCTCCCCCGTCAAAACCACTCCGCGCTGATCCCCAAGCGTCTGAGTAGCCGTGACTAACGGGCTCGCGCCGTGATTCCGCCTCTAAATACTATCTATATATATATATATAAGTATAATCTTATACGTCATCACCATAGACTCGATTACACCTATAGTTATACTTCATACAAATTCAGTAGTTCCCTAAACGATTCATATCTAACCATTACCCGTTATACCTATAACCGTCTCTAACATATCCATTCCTCTCGTACTCCATATACATACGTTCTCATACGTCTCCTATACCCCTGATTCCCTCGATATCCACTCTTATATGTATATATAAATATATCATCAATTACAGTTTACCAGTATCTCTCTATATACACTATTCATCAATTCTATACGTCTCCAACTCGTTCCCCTTCCATCCACGTTATACTATTCCTACTATCACCGTCTCAACCTTCTAGTCTCGCACGTTCTACCGTCTCTTCACCGTTCTCACGTATCTCACCCGTTCATTCGCTCCACCACGTTCTACGTCTTCACAACTGCCGTATCCCATCTATCTTTACGTTTAATCCTATTCATACGTCTCACACTATCGTATATCTCATATTAACGTCCCACTAGTATTTCCTCTCATATAATTATCCCGTCTTCCCCCGTATTCTAATCACTTATACGTTACTCAATACCATTCCCTAGTATTCCAACACAGATTATCCCAAATATATATATATAACGTTACTCCATACATTCATAGGAATTTCACTCATATATATCGTTCTCATCACACTATATATATCACTGATATTCTCGTTATACTTATTCTTACTAACCAATATTCCTAACTGACTTCTCACCCGTTCCTATATCACTATACATATTATGCGTATAGGTGATAGGCAAAATAAAACCGTTCCTTTATAGGTCATTTTACGCACAAAAATTATTAAATTGTCAGTTCTTAGTAAATATTTATACCCAATACAGAATAATAAAAAATAACGAGAATTTAGGCTCGATAAACATACATGCTATTCACTCTAACAGATAGATCATTAAACATATAATGATAGATTAGAAAATTGCCATTTACTTAACGACCATATATTATTTTTTTCACTTGATATATTACAATTTTTTTAAATTCACTAAGGTAACGTTCGTTTAGTATTGCGTTATATATTATTTACTATGATACGTTTTAAGGCTAACATCACTATTAATTTGGATCTCTGTTCCCTTTATAATGTACAAAAGAATATAGATATGGTGTATAATAAGTATTTTACTGAAGTAGTAAGATGCTCCCATAAAATATGACAGGTATACATTATAATATATTCTTCAAACCTGTAGTGAGCTATATATAACATAGTTGCAGGTTTAAATTAATCAGTATGTTGTAGGAACCTTACTTAAACGTTGTATATTTTGTAACATATTATAATTATTTCTACTATAATTATTATGTTTTAAGTAATATTTATTTTGTTTGGATGGAGAAAAAATTCAATACTTAACTACTTCACTCGGCTTGGCTAAGATCTAAGACATCATATTACTCATTATACGTAGTATAATATACTATAGAGTAAAGTGTTCTAATACACAACATCTTTTTATTAATATGATAAGATAAAGGGGTGAAAAATTGTTATAAATACTAATTCGTAAAAACCTGTTATTTATTATTCTAAATTCTTAATATAGCCTATAAGCCCTATATAATTAAATTTTAAATCTATACGAAAGATATTGTTATTCTTTTATAATAAAATTAGGAAATATTGTATTAATATTATTTTTGAAAAAATACAAAATTATAAATATCAGTTAAGGGAAATGGCCAATTTGGTGCTAAGAAATACCAATAAATTACTATATCAAATATTATATGTCGAGATAACAGAGAAGATAGTACACCTGTAGTATGTCACCACAGTAATTTATTATTTCATACTACGTTCTCTCGTCTTTAACATAGTTTTGAATTATAATATTAATAACTAATTAGGCGTGCAACTAACACCGTGGTCTAAAAAACCCAGTAGAATATATTTGAGATATATCGTAAACTCAAAAATCAGTATTATATCGTAGGTATACCTTCTACCTTATGTTCTCGCTCCAAATTTATATAAGAGGCACGGTGGTGTATTTCTCTGGTGATCATGCCATAATGCACCAAAGAATCACTTTCAAAATTTTCTCAAATAAGATACAATTACACCTGTGAGATTCGTTATGACAGAACAAACAAAGTAACCGTTCCCAAATTTTACAATATGTGCTTTCGCCAAAAACATTTAAATTGATCGTATCCGTTATCGGAAAATTTTTTCACACAAACACCAGAAAAAAAATTATACGTGCAATTTACGGTGTATATCTTAGCATATCCACCTGTATATTTGTTTATGTCATTGCCGAGAGAGTTACTAGACCGAACTAGCATTTAACGTAAGACATATCTGATTTTATCACTATCGAAATATTTTAACGAATTACAATGACACAAACGTTCCCGACAATTTTTAGTGAATTGGTGCAAGAATAATCTGATATGCGCATTCCTCGGCACTCAAAATTTTGATTCTCTGTATCCCAAATTTTAAACTAAAATTATCATCGGTTAGAATCCTCTGGACAATGAAACTGTATATGTAATATATAATTTGACTGCATCCATATCATGATCAGAGCCTCTAAATATTCAGAGAGCTGAGTAAATTGACCATAAACAGTGGAGAGAGAAGCGACTGGTCTGTAAGAATCTTACTAAGATATTCTAGCATTTTGTAGCATAATCTTTTCAGATTAGTTCTAAGTATGATAGATTTGATTTCACAACTATCGATTTTCAGCCTTCGGCTAGAGTCATAATCTCATTCTCATTCGGTTGATTCGATTCATGACGAGTAATGTGTGCTTAAATAGAGTAACACAAATTTCGAGACCGAAAGCAAAAATTGAATGATAAATAGAGTTTACAACTTCGAGAGTCAGAAAGCAAAATTGAAGAGATTAGTAAGTATTCAAACATCGATTTATTTTTTGAGCTTTTACTAGACTAAGTCTTATATAAAGTATAGTATATCTTAATTTCACTAGATTATCTAGTATATATATTATAATATCGTTCACTAATTTAATACCCGGAAAGTTCAAAAATGAGAATTGAGAATGATATAACTATCTAGACTTCTCGGCTTTCGTCGTTAAGTCTCTAACTCAGTTCTATCTTGAATTCGTATTACTATATCGATTTCCGTCATTGCATATTTAACTAGAAGATAGCATGCTTGAGCCTATATGTTATAGTATATGATTTTCAAAAAACTGTATAAACATAACCTTATACGCTAACTTTCTTAGTGTCTGATTGTGAGTGTCTTCTGTATTAAAAATGGTAATTTGTAAGTTATTAACTTTTTATAAAAATAGATATCAATTAATTATAATATTTATTCATGAATGGCCAATTTTTTTGTCTAAAAATAGAAATCAAAAATTAAACTTATCATACTTTTAAAAAATACTCTAAGAGATATATTTCCTATATAACGTATGATCTTACATAACTCGTATATTCCCGTCTCCACTACAGTTCCTGATCTCCAGTATTATACTTATATTCACCACGTCTACCAACTTCGTTCCCATAACGTTCCACCCGATATCTCGGCTCTATAGACATCTGTTCCCTTATGCGTCTGCGCCACAAAACCGTTCCTTGAAGTGATACAATTGAGAAATTTTTTGTTCTATAGTTTACATTGAAAACAAATCTTTTTTTCAGTTCTCCACCCTTTTTTCGTTTTTGCGTCCGTCTCAATCTTTTCCTCTTTTCCCCTTTTGTTTTTATCTTAAATTATTCTTTAACTTCCGAAAAAACCACAATCTTGTTCGTCCTAAATAAAGAACAAAGGTTCAAAATATATTCGCACGTCTTTCTTCAAGACAATAAAAAAATTCTTCCTGTGTTCACCCAAGATTATATGTAAACGTTCTCCGTTTATACCCTAGCATATCGCCACGTCCGTACCACCTGTTTAATTCTACGTCTCCACTATCTATACGTTACTCTATATATATCGATAGCCGTCTCCAACTCCAGTTTCATCAATGATATACTATTATATATATACTAGTAATCACACTCCGTACTACTACCGTCTCTCACTATACCGTCTACTATACGTTCCCTCATATCAATTGATTCGCGTCTTCACTAACTTACCAGTTATTCAGCTATTATAGATATATATCTCCAGATCATACCGTTCCACGTACTCACTCCCAATTACATATAATATATTATCCTAATCGTCTCCAACTCTGTTCACCACGTCTCAAACCTGCTTAGGCTAATACAGTTGTGAAATATTAGACATTGGGGAAGCAGCACGTGGACAGATACCAAGTGAATATAATACTAATTGTAATATTTAAGTTGACAACTAAAATACTCTGTATTAGTCTCTTAGTACTATTATACCTCATTTTATAAGTTTAGTAGAGTGGATAATAGGGGGATTTCCTATGGGTACATATAAGATTTATTACCATAATAATTTTTAAAAATATCAATTACTTCGGGTTACAACGTCGAAGTATTATTATTATTAAACTGAATATTAATACTGATAAAGTATAAGACAGACAAGAGATTTGTTCAATGTTCTGCAACGTGTGTGTCGTGCTGCGTTCAGAGCGCCCTAACTGCTACTTCCACGGAGTGAAGAAAGCCTGCCTTATAGCGTCGAGCCGCTCGCAGCAGTCTTGATTAGAATAAAGTAGTGAATGGAGTACGAAAGTAGTTAGTATTCTTTTAATTTTTTTTTGTATTAAAATAATTAGCAATCTAATCTCAGATCTTTAGAAGTAAGAAAGTTTTTGTTTACTTCTATCAACATTGAATCAAACAAAAATAATATGCAAATGTTTAATTATAAAAAAAGAATATTATTTTAAACTAAGAGTTTTATGAGTTAATGTAAAAAACCATGATTTTAATATATTGACGACTGTTTTATTTTCTCTGTGATCATCGATCGTTTCTATAAGCCTCTAATGACAACCGTTCACTATAGTAGCGATAAGGCAACTCCCTGAGACATGTTCACCCTACTCTCTGTTTATGGTAATACTAACAAAACTAGGCGTATTCTCTCTGAACAGAGAGGTTGCAAAGGCTCCGTCTCTTGAGTGGAGCACGACGCAGATAACATTGAACGTCAGGTGATAGGTCGCTAAAATAATTGTATATGAGGTTAACATTAATCTCGCTACACAAAAGTCCTGATAATAAGAAAACTAGAAATGGGTTCTATTAAACGTTGTTTGACCGGGTTATTAACTATAGTTATCAAATATTTTTAACAAATTATCGTAAATTAAATTAAGATAAATATTAATATGAAAGATTAAATCTACTGATGAATCTAGAGAATTAGTATAAGCTTATTCGCTATCTTTGATACAATATATTAATCATACGCCGCTCTTTCAATATTATTTTATAGTCTGACATAGCTTGCGTTAGATGACATTAACAGTATATATATATACTATTACTAGATTCTATAAAATATTAAATATAATGGAATAATAGATTTATATATATTTTTTATGATATTTATTATATTAGATTTATTAGCTGAAAAAATGTAAAATATTATATACGGCTTATATAAACACGAAGGGAAAAAACATTAAATATCTCTACTGGATTAGGTACGACGTGGCCATCCGTGCGCTGTCCTTCTCCCCCTCCATAATGGTCGCAATTATAACTACCCTACTATAAGTTATTCATACCATTAACCTTCGAGTTTCTCGAAGAACTTAATACACTCTCTCGCCTACCGACCAAAAACCCCTCAGAAGAATTCAGAGTCCTTACAGTTGAGACCGTTAGAATCAACTTCGCCCAGGATCTGCTTATCTTCCCCAGTCTCTACATAGAATCGTGCAACTGCCTGTGACGCGTGGGTCCTAAGGTCAATAGGCCAGAATCCGATAGAGGAAAGCGTTGGAAAGATCGATATAACATTTATTTAAGCATTAAATCGCTTATGAAATGGAGTAGAAGAAAAGGACCCCGCTGCCTCGAGTCCCAGACCACGGAAGGTTGGTTAAGGTGATTCGAAAAATGTGGTCCTAGTCAAATTTGAATCTTAAAAAGGCAAAAGTAAAACGTTTTCGCTCGTTGGCTTTTTCCCGAATTTTCTCTTTATACGGAAATAGTGAGTATGCATACGAAATCAATTCCTTTCGAGACGCAGAGGAAAGCTGCTTGTCGTTAAAACTCGAACGCTGCGCCAATCGTCTCGAGTTTATTACAAACGTTACCAAGACACAGACAAACGTCCTTACACACGAGCATATGATAACGATGCGGCAATTACAACATTAGTCTATTATTATAATCGCGGACTAAAAAAAGAGCGTCGAGATCGTTTGTTGCACTTACATACCCTCTTTTATTCGTTGCGATGCCAGACTAATTTCTTGTAATGATTAAGATTTTTCTTTGGTCGTTAAGTCATCCGCATCCTTCCATTCTCAGAACACAATCATTAATAAAAAGAGTATTAGGCGAGAAGACCAACAAGCACACAACCAAAAATGAGCGAGACATAAACACCGAGTCAACGCACTTTTTGGGAGCATTCATTCACGCACTATAATAGTAATATCTATTATATATAATAATATTATTATATATATATTATATATATATATCTGATATCACATATATATTAACTTTCATAAAATGACACAATCTAGCGAAATATGTTAGACTACAATTAATCTTTAAAATAAATATCTATTGTTTTGAACGTTTCTATGCTATAACAACTATCTCACGAGAAAATGTGGTATAATCTTACTATTTATAAGAGAAACAGTCATCGTGAGTTAGTGTATATTAGCGATATATACTTATAGCTGATATTCACGAGACTATCAGTAATTACCTAATAAATATAAACTAAATGAGTCTCTTATAGAACAATAAGTCATAATTTTATATGAATATGACACGACCAGAAGTAAATTTACAAATATAACCGAATAGTTACTCCTTTAGGTTCATCGCGGTACTTTATTATAATTTGTATAAGTAAGTGATACTCCTATTAAATACTTAATGTTAAGTCAGCTGATACTAAAAGAAATATTTTTTTTTGCATCGACCGAGATAGAATAATGAAACGGATGAATAAAAAAAACTTACAATATTTTATAGTTCCAAATTTTAACAAATAACGAAAATTAGCAAAATAACGTTATGTTAACTACTTTACATATTACATAGATTTTACAAACATGAAATAGAATATAATATAAAGCTGACGTAGCAGAATGCGATATATCTATATATAATTATATATAGACGGTATATATCAATTTAACATAATCATACAAGCTTATCACTATAGGGAACTAATGAGGACAGGTATTAGTACGCGATATTATTTACAATAAATGATTAATTTATTATATAATGTATATGTAAAATATAATACAAGTTAAAAATAAAAAAACAATTAATTAAATATACCAAAAAAATTTTAAAAAAATTTAATATATATTAATATAATACAATCCTACTAATACCTAGAAGCTCTTATCGTCTATTACATCTTAAGTATATTTCAAATAAAATACTAATGTATCTTCTATATAGATTTAATTTCAAGAGTAAAACTAATATCGGAATGAGTCTGTTTTAAAATTACTACATAGCTTAACTCACATACTATATTATAATTATATTCTAATATATATATATATATATATATTATTTAAAGAAGAGAGAAGAGAGAGAGAGAGATGAGAGAGCAGAGCAGAGAGAATGTCAGAGAGAGAGAGACACGCACAGAGAGAAGAGTAGCAGGAAGAGGCCGAGCTCGCGAGAGAAAAACACTAAGTTTACCTGATGTAACTAGGAGTCGCACCTGATATATACTCATAGTATTATATATATAAGGCTACGTAATTGAGCAATTATATATATAATTCGAATACTAGACTGTTAGTTACCCTTTATTAAAGCACGGAAAATGATCAATTAACTAGGATTAAATTACGGTTATAACATACGGGGCCTAAGGATATGTATCCAGTATATACTATACTCAACTCAAATGCTATAGGGAATTTATTATCGATACATATTAAGTTTGTCGACCTAATAGGGTACAAATACTTATAAAAAAACTAAAAAAACGATAAATGTATAGAACGTATAATCCACTCTAAATGAAATAAATACCAAATTACCACCATATATATATATATAATAGAATCTATATATCCATATATAAATATATATTAATGATCTCTATATAGTAAAATATAATAATAATATGACTAACAATAAATATTATCTAATTTTTTTAATAAGAATTATTGGGGGATTTTAGGTATAGAATTCTCTATACCCATAAGTTATATATACATATATGAATTATTTATTATCTATTACTATATTATACTATCATATTAACATCCCATTGCATCGCCAGATGATGTCTCATGCCAAAACATCAGCTTTAAAAAAATATGGCAAAGGAACCTGGAACATTTGCAACGAGGGCATGAGTAGATAACTTGTAATTCTATATTATATCCATATAATAACAGCATCCAATCACTAAATATTTATGATTCATATATAATGGAATTAAGTATTTAATAAAACTAATATGATATATATGATATATTACTTATGATATAGCTTCTTTAGCCAATTTCGGATAATACAAGGTTGTACAGATAGGTATGTGGTTAGTTTGTGTTGTGTTCAGACTCCCAGTCGTTTATAGCGGGTATCGGCCCCTTAACTTGTCGAGAAGTTAATTTTGTGTTTGTTGGGTCTTGTTTAATTACAGACGTTATACTTTAACAGGAATGGAAAGATCCCAACGAAGGCGTAGAATATTAATTTCCGCCCGACATGAACTTCGGTAACACACCATCTTGCGTTCCCTCGGGCAGGGAAAGGTAAGCTAGAAGAAATTCAATCTTTCCTCTTCTATCGCTAATCTTGCTGATCGTTCTTCGTCTTCTGAGGGCTTCTTACCTTTTTCTTCTTCTTTTTCAAAGACAAAGTTTTTGTTCTCTTTTCCCTTCTTTCTTCTTACTCTTATTCTTCCTTGCTCGTTACTTCTCTTCGTGAAAAGGGGGTTTGGTGGGGCTATCTATCTTCCTTGGGGACCTCTTCTTCACCTTCTTCTTGGATTACGAGAACCCCGTCGGGGCTGAGGAATAGGCAATACTGATGATTAGCCAGGCGAAGAGCGCGCACCCGTATCCAGGGAGGCTTAGAAATGGATGCATATG
>JABUQX010109335.1:0-2500 GCA_015478945.1 Trachelipus rathkii
GTGTGTGTGTGTGTGTGTGTGTGTGTGTGTGTGTGTGTGTGTGTGTGTGTGTGTGTGTGTGTGTGTGTGTGTGTGTGTGTGTGTGTGTGTGTGTGTGTGGTATGTTAGATTTGTTATGTTCATATACATATATAGTTGATATAATAATAATAATAATAATAATAATAATAATAATAATAATAATAATAATAATAATAATAATAATAATAATAATAATAATAATAATAATAATAATAATAATAATAATAATAATACTTAATTATAAATAAATATAATAATAATAATATAATAATAATATATTAATATAATAATATTATAATTATAATAATATAATAAATAAATAATAATAATAAAATAATATTAATAAAATAATAATAATATAATAATATAATAATTAATATATGATAATAATAATAATAAAACTACTGTTTAAGATAAAAATAGATGTTAAGTAAGGACATAATGTGAACAAAGTAATAAATCTATTTACCCTTTTCATGCGTCAAAAGATATTGTGTACAAAGTAATAAATCTCGTTGCCTTCTCATGTGTCAAAAGATATTGGGTACAAAGTAATAAATCTCGTCACCCTTCTCATGTGTCAAAAGATATTGTGAGAAAAGTAATAAATCTCGTTACCCTTCTCATGTGTCAAAAGATAATAAGATTAATGAGTCATTCCTCGAATTTCATTGGCTGACCGTGATGGCTTAGCAAATACAGTTCTCTGATTGGTTACCCTTGAGCGTACTAAAATTGCGTAATGTTTAGGTGTCGGTTAGAGAGCAAGTTACCTACCAATGTTTTAGTCGTGGACCTGCAGGCAAAGTGATCGCACGCGTTATTGGTGTTGTGAGATCTATGTGGAAAAATAATAATAATAATAATAATAATAATAATAATAATAATAATAATAATAATAATAATAATAATAATAATAATAATAATAATAATAATAATAATAATAATAATATATTGATAAAATTTAATGATTATAATAATAATAGATTTGGCCGGCTTTGTGCATAGTAAAGAACGAGATGGTTAATGCTGCTTCTGCTGGTCAGTTTTCTAATTTTGTTACCTTGTTAATGAATGCTGTATGTCAGTTAGGCTAGATGAGATATATTTTTGTTTATGGTTTTCGCATCACTCTACCAAATGTTATGTAAAATAGCATTAATAATTTTAGAGATATGTTTGAAAAGGAGTAGTATAATTTTATTTAACTTGAACGTTTGATATATTTAAAACAACAACAACAACGACAACAACAAAAACAACATCAACAACAACAACGACATCGACATCGACCATCGACATCGACATCGACACTCGACATCAAATGTCACATACACAGCAGCTTTAATCAACAACAAGCTACAGCAAGATTTTATTTATTTATGTTATACAAAATATACATGATCAATAGATCAATAGATCAATAGATCATAGATCAATAGATCAATAGATCATGGAAGGGTAGGAGGATAGAGTGGGTGGTTTTATTAACTGATTTACTGATTTACTGCTTTAGGGTAATGTAAAATAGGCAAAAATTTTTTAAGTTATAAACATAAAAAGAATAAATTTTTTAGTAAAAAAAAATGTTTAAAGAACAAAACAAAATAAATAAAAGTTTTTTTGTGTTATGTTATACAAAATTTGACTTAATCAATAGATCATAGATCAATAGATCAAATAGATCAATATATCAATGAAAGATCATGGATGGGTAGAAGGGTAGAAGGGCAGTTTGATTAACTGAATTTTACTGATTTTACTGCTTTAGGGTATGTGAAACATAACAATTTATAAAAAATAATGACTTGAATCAATAGTCAATAGATCAATAGATTCAATAGATCAATAGATTAATAGATCATAGAAGGGTAGGAGGATAGAGTGGGTTGGTTTGATTTACTGTTTTAACTGATTTTACTGATTTACTGATTTACTGATTTACTCGATTTACTGATTTACTGCTTTAAGGCTTTATGTAAATGCAAAAATTTTAAGATTATAACATAAAAGAATAAATTTTTAGTAAAAACAAAATGTTTAAGAAAACAACAAAAATAAACAAAAGTTTTTGTGTTATGTTATACAAATATGACTTGATCAATAGATTCAATAGATCCATAGATCAATAGATCAATAGGTCACGAATGGGTAGGAGGGTGGGGAGGGCAGTTTGATAAACTGATTTACTGATTTACTGCCTTTAAGAGTATGCAAAACTACGCGAATTCTTAGTAAGAAATTATGACTTGAATCAATAGATCAATAGATCAATGATTCAATAGATCGTAGATCATAGAGTCATGGAAGGGCAGAGGGCAGTTTGATTAAACTGTTTACGATTTACTGCTTTAAGGTATGTAAAACATAACAATTTTAATAAAAATATGACTTGAATCAATAGATCAATAGATCAATAGATCAATAGATCAATAGATCATGGAAGGGCAGGAGGGCAGTTTGATTAACTGATTTACTG
>JABUQX010109335.1:12500-15341 GCA_015478945.1 Trachelipus rathkii
AGAATTCAGTTTCAAATTTATAGTATCATTTAGTGGCATGTCTCCTAGCCAGGGTTGGGCACTACATTTTCACTGGGTCCCTTCCCACATAGGTATTGCAGGTAATGAAACTGCCAATGTCTCTGCTAAGTTGGCCCACCAACATCAATTCATTGAATCTTTTCCCTTGGAGTTGGCAGAATGGTATTCCTGCATTGGTAGGGAGGTGAAGGCTGTTTGGAGAGAGGAGCTCGGTACTTTCCTTGGCACCCATCCCCTGGGACAACTATATGGAGAGGATGTTCGGTTTTCATTCCCCTGTGCTCGTCGCTTGGAGACTGCCATTACGAGACTGTGAATAGGGCATCTTGGCCTAAATGGGCATCTCTTTCGTTATGGTCTTTCCGACACACCCCTCTGTCCATCTTGCAATGGTGCTCTTGAGAGTGTGGAGCACTTTCTCCTTCAGTGTGGATCTTACTTGATAGCCAGGGAGGAGCTTCGGCTCTCCCTGCTGGGAGTGGGGGTTCCTCTTCTGACTGTTCCAGTTTTGCTAGGGAAGGTGAACGTGCCTCCAGTATATAGAGTTAGGGTACATCTGGCACTACTCCGCTATCTCAAATCTACTGGTCAGTTGGGCAGGTTGTGATCTTTCATGGGGTTTATGTTGGAAATAGGTTCTAAAAAGGGTCTTGCAGACTTAGATATCAGTGTTTGGGTTGGGGGAGGGATTTCCTAGCTTATTTAGCTCATACTAGGTTTTCAGCATCTTGCAATGCCAGGTGATCCAGGCAGTATAGTATTTCTTTGGGAACTACTAGATTTTGTTTCTAAAGAAGCCAAGGGTTAGGGGGGACCTGTGAGGTTCCCGGAAGCCTATACCTTTTAAGTTACTGATTTCAGACTGAATTATGATAGTTGCTACATATTTGATATGCGCGTAATGCTAAAGTTATGATTATTCCTTTTTTAATATGTAAATTAGGACTCGAGTACCAATGAATATATTTTGGGTTATGTGTTGGTTTACCAAAAATTTGAACATTAAAATTCTGTGAATTAGTCCAATTAATTAATATGTCAAGAAAAGATATATGATTGTTTGTAGGGTATTCTATTGTGAATTTAATAGAAGGAGCAATGCTACTGATATTATTATGAAAACTATTAATATCTAGTTCTTTAGGGTAAATGAAGAGAGCGTCATCGACGTATGTTATCCAGGTGCATCCTGTGAAGTTTGCATGTTTAAGTATGAAGTTTTGTTCTAAGAGTTCAAGATAAATGCAGCTTATAATTGGGGAGAGGGGCGATCCCATGCTTAGGCCTGATTTCTGAATATAAAATTGGTCATTGAAGGAAAAATGTGCATTTTCTGTGGCTAAATGAATGAGTTGTTTTAGAGTGTTGAATGGTACAGAGAGGGATATTTGCTTATGGTTTACATATTCTTCAAGTAGTGTTAATGCTTCTTCTACTGGGACGTTTGTAAAAAGTGATTAGTTATACATAGGAACTAAATATAACTCACTAAATAAAATACTTACACCATATCTCAATAATAATATTAAATCAGCCATATACACCATCTAATGTAAGACTTTCATCGTTTTCAGCGAGAGGTGAGGGTTCCTTCTTTGACCCTTCAGGTTCTGCTGGGTAAGGTCAAAGTACCTCCAGTGTTTCAAGTTAAGATGTATCTAGTACTATTAAAATATCTTGAATGGGCTGGTAAATTGTATAGGTTATGATCAATGATAGATGATATTCAAGTGTTAATTATGGACCAAAAGGAAATTAAGAGTCTGATGGATGATGTAATGTTACTACTTTGGGATAGTTTGTTTATAGTTAGCTAGCGGGTGGGGTAATAAGAGCATGAAGTGTGGTTACAGTAGCTGGTGCTTTGGCACCTAATGAAATGCGAGGGGAAACAAAGAAGTACAGTGTTTCTGCAAGTCCTGCTCCAGATTCTAAGAGTGAAGAAGACTGGGGTTAGGGAAGATTGTCAGAGTCCCTGTACAAACCTTTTTCTAATCAAAGTAATATATAAGCCTTGCTCCATGAATTTATATTTGATTTTTTAAGTATACATTAACAAAAAATACATTTCAAGTTTCTATACTAACTAACTGAAAATAAATGAAAGTTAAACAATTAGCCACCTTTTTTTTTTTCTTAGTTTTGATTAACTAAAATTACTTCAAGTTTCTAGAGTTCATCATAAAAAAATACCCGCTAAGAAGACTCTACCAAAATTTTTATTCTAATATATTTTTTGATGCTAATTCCATAAATCCAAAAATGTTAATTTGGACTTTTCTAATATTTTAATGTGAAACAAGACCATTCAATGATAACAGCCCTTTATTTTAATATAAAAAGATTAGACTGAGTTATATTTAACTTTGAATCTTTTAAGAAATATTAGTATCTCCGAATTATCCAATATTTAAGTGAAATATTAGTAATTTCTTAGTTAAGGTGAAACACTTCTTTTTATTACTCTATTGAAATTATAAAGACAAAGTAGGCTATATAGAAATATATTAAAAACACCTTCATAGATCGCAGAAGACCATTTTTATACATTAAATAAGCAAAAATCCTAAAAAAATTAAAAGAAAATGGCATATTTATCATATAGAGATTGTGCCATTTGAAAGTTGATAGACTGATATAGAGATAATTGATATTAAATATTTTAATATTTAATTACTAATATATAGTAAAATTACCTGTACCTACTGGTTAAGGGTGTAGTGGATGGAGCCCCATATAGACATATTTATCTACCATGTTTTCAAATGATTGACTCCATGAAAATTTATTTTCTTCAATATATTGATAGTCGATATATTG
>JABUQX010109336.1:0-5000 GCA_015478945.1 Trachelipus rathkii
CATTGTACTTCGTTCGGTTTCAAGGTGGGTGTTTAACCGTTTCGCATTTATCGTAAGAAACGCTTTCCTTTTCGTGCGCCGCTTCACCACGATCAGCACCCCAAAGATGGGCAGCAGGTGGCGTAAGGTCCAATGAGCGGCGGCGGTTAAGTTTCAAATTATGGGGGGAGATAAGTCAGGCAGGCATCCAATAACAGACCAGAACCTCACCTCCGACACAGGGCGGATGGGAGGTATAAAGCAAGAGAGACAAATCACCCCTACGATCCCGCTTACCATCTACGAAAAAGCACGGTCTTCGTCTTAGTGATGGAAAAAGTAAAACCCCTACTCCACGAAGTCACCCCATTGACGACCAGCTGCAGCTGACGTTCCCTGCATGATAGTTTCACTCCAGAAACATACAACACCAGGTCGTCCACATATAGAGAGCACAGAACGGAAGATGGGATGCTAGCAATGACACCATTGAAACCGACAGCGAAAAGCAGAACGCTTGAGCACACTTCCCTGCAGCACCCCCTCGACCATTGTACAAATGACGAGACAGAGTGGTACCACAGCAAACCTGGAAAGATCGACCCAACATAAGAGACTGAAGGAAGAAGCTGTCCCTAGGCTTAAGCGGAGTGCAAGGTATGGTGAACTCCCCATTCTCAAAAATGGCAGAATCCTCAAGCCTTCTCGAGATCAGAAAAGCAGCTAGGACCATTTATTAGAGGAAGAGGAACTCACGGATATCGTGGTCCAATCGAAGTTCCTGTGTGGATCGATGATTCCCAAACCCAAACTGAGCGGAAAAAGCACGCAGGCCCTCTAATATCAGGAGAAGACGATTAGCCACCATCTTCCTCCATCAATTTACAGGTGTGACAAGTTAGAAAAATGGGACGTTGGTTGTCCGCGATTGTAGGGTCCTTACCTGGTTTGGAAATAGGAATGGTATAAGCCGTTAGCCAAACTGGGGGGAAGACCCCCTCCACCCAGACTCGATTATATAAAGAGAGACGCCGAAGCAGAGGCATGGAGATGACGTACCATTTGGTAGGAGATACCCTCAGGGCCAGGCACTCCATCCTTACAAAGGCGGAGAGCCTCCTGAAATTCCGCCCTCATGAAAAATCGATTATGAAAAGGATCCTCACCAGGAGGAACAGAAAAGTCCGGAAATTGAGTGCGGGCGCGGATCGATCGGAAAGGCTCACGATACCGATAATCGCTGCAGCAAAATGGTATCCCAGCTCATCGGCAACCATGCCCGGAGCGGAAATGATGTCACACGGGTGCGGGCCACAGCTGATGACCGTCGGTGGCTCCCTGTAGTGCTTGCAAGAAATTTTGCGCACAACACCATACACCGACGACAATGGCGTAGATGATTTGACCGTGGAAACGTAAGTTCGAAAATACTGTTTCCTGGTCCTCCTGTTTAGACACCGAGACCGGGCAGCAGCGGCCTTAAAGAGGATCAACGTAGATTGTGTAGGCGTTTTCTTGTATGAGCGATAGAGTTGACGTTTAGCACGATTAGCTCGAGCGCAATCTGCGTTCCACCACGGTGTAGCAGAAGACGACATGCAGAAGAGCGAGGGATATGGGCCTCTGCCGCCTCCAGAACAACATCCGCAAAATATGTGAACGCATCCGCAGGGGAAGGAAAGACGTCAGTGGCCGGAAGGCAGGGGACATAAGTAGCAGTAAGAAAGGAGGACCAATCAGCCCTGTCATAACGCCAGCTGGTATAAGGCGTTGGAGAACGATCAGGGCAAAGAGATGTAAGGTAGATAGGGTAATGGTCACTCTCACAAAGGTAAGACGACCTGTCCCACCAGAATTTGTCAATGAACGAAAGAGAGCATAAGGAGATGTCAACACAGGAGGAAGTACGAGTGTCAAAACGCTCGAAAGTTGGTAAGCCTGTGTTGAGGCATCCCAACGAAAAGCTCTGCAAAACACCCAACAGCCAATCCACATTAGGGGACAAAACTGAGTCACCCCACAAGGGGTGGCAAATATTGAAGTCCCCCAAAACCAACGAGGGCGGAGGGAGGTTTCGAAACAGTCCGAAAAGATCCTCTCTCGTGTAAATGCAACTAGGCGCAATGTAGACAGAGCACAAAGTAAACAGGGAATCGAGGTGGACACGGGCAGCTACCGCGTGTGACCGAGTTGGAATGGGGATATGGGTGAAAAGAACCGATTCGTGGAACAGAATCGCCGCACCACCCTATCATTAGCGCCACGATTTTGGGAAGCGAGAGGTAACCTATATTTGGACGGCGGCAGAAAAGCACGGTTACGCAGTTGCAATTCTTGGAGGCAGATGGCTTTTGGAGTATTCAATTCAATAAGTCTACCCAACTCTTTGAAGTTCGGGTAGTAACCACGGCAGTTCCATTGAAGAAACTTAGTCATTGAAGAAAGAAGACAAAGCGATCAGTCCGCAAGGCGGTCTGTAACAATCGTTGATATGCGATGGGCTTCAGCTTTCTTTTTAGAAGCACGCGTCGATCGAAGGCGCGGGTCACTAGATGGCCCACGAGGGGGTGCATTATAGCCCGGAAAATGAAGGTCATGGAGAATTGACACTGGAGGTTTACCCTGAGATAGAGAATGGTCGCTCCCCACCACTGCGGGAGCGACCCCGTCAAAAAGACTGGCTAAACCAATCTCCACATCAGAGGGTCTCAGAGAAGATCGTCTCTCAACGGAGGAGACAGGAGAACCCCTAATATCGTCCAGGACGGGCGTAGAATTCACAGGTGTATCACACCGCTGAAGACTCGTTACATGTGGAGTCTCATCAGGGATGGCAAGAGGGAGGAACCAGACAAAGAACGGGGGAGGAAACATTCTCACAAAGTTCAGCGTCCTGCAGAGGCAGCCCTGAGAAGGACAGCGGAGCCGAGGCAGGGGAGGATACAGTGGTATCTCCCCCAATGGCTCCAGAATCCCCCTGAACAACAGGGGACTCGGACTCACTGTGAGGGAGCACAGGAGGTACAGTGGGGGTGGGACCTGGATCACAAGTTGGGAACCTCAGAAGATTTAGAATCGGTGGTAACATTCATTTGCGATATCTGAGTAGGACTCGGAATCGCTGGAATAATGAATGGAGGGTCGGATGCAGAAGCAAGACCCGATAAACTATCTGGGATAGCCGAAACAGACGGAATACTTTCACATCACCGTGGCGTTTCGAGCGACGGGCACGTTTGGGCAAAACACCAGGAGACCCAGTCGGACGGGCAGAAGGCGAGGATTTTAAGAAATCCGTCGCCCGATAGGTAAGAGTAATGGAAACTCGCAGGAGGAGACGTGACACGTTCAGGAGAGTCTACAATACTAGGAGAAGAGTGGTCCAGCGGTTTCCCAGGAGACACAGGAGCCGGACGTTTATGGGAAACAGGCGGCAAAGGAGAATCATCATCGAGCAGTAACGCAGGGGATTCTTCCAAATCAGGGAAAGAAACAGAAATTGGAGAGCATACAACCCTGGGTGCGGCATGAACTTCAGCCGAAGCCACACCATAGGAAATGGAGGGTAGGACTGGGGAGTTGGTAGACGACAGTACCGGATCATGTCCCGGGAGGAATGCAGGGGGGGCAGTTCGGTGCAAAGTAAATGTGTATGCCAGTAGTGGTTACGGTATCCGATCTAGAGAGCTGTGAATTACGTAGAGGCGCAGGCGGCGCACGAGGGCGATGGGAAGGTTGGGCGGTAGATACCGGCCTAGTCGCAGCAGCAAAGGAGAGGGGCAGGTGTGAAAGTTTCTCCCTTGCGCGACGAGAGGCTTCAGGGCGGTCGAGCTTGTGGATGGTGTACTGCTCAAGAATCTCCTTTTCCAAAAGAAAAGAGGGACAGTGCACAAATGACGCCTGATGAGAACCCTTGCAATTCGGGTTTTCGCACGGCGTGTGGAGAGTGTCACCACACCTCGGACAGATGAACTGGGGAGATCTGCAATATTTTTGAGGATGGCCAAATTTGTGACATTTGAAACATCTCCTCGGGTACCGGATGTATGGCCGAACCGAGTGGATGGGGTTAACAGATTTTCACCCTGGTCGGAGGGAAAGGTACACTAAAAGTCTGAAGGAGACGAGAGTTGGACACAGTGGGAGTTTCCTTATGGGAAGGGAACCGGTAGACAATTGTGACCGAAATATGCCGCTTTTCAAAAAGGTTCGAGAATGGCGTCAGGTAAATCAGGAACGGGACTCCGGGCATACACTTTGTCCCTTTAGATGTATTTTGAACATCGTCGGCGTGGAAGCAACCAGTGAATTAACCCAAATATCTATGAAAAAGAAGAAGCCCAACAACAACCACCGATGTCAGAGGCGGCATGAGGCAGCAGAAAGGAGCCATTTCCTCATGGGAGTGGCTGATGATCGGTCATTGCTGAGAACGTAGTCTAACGCGTCACTGAGGACGATATGGCTACGAGACGTGAGGTTGTGAAGTCGTCGAACTGAGATAAAAGTACAAAGGATAGGTGTCATTAGTGGGGAACAGTGGAGGGTCAAGGCAGGAAGCAGATTCAATGGTCGAAGGCGTATGGTAGAGAAGGGTGGGCAGGCTCAGCGGGTGAGGAGAAGCCCGATTTCTCTGGTGACGCGATTGATGAGGTAACACAGGTACAGATAGCGACACAGTCTCACCAGAAAGATGAGGAGGGTCGATCAATAAAGCTGGAGTCTGGGGTGTAAGGTGATTCGCTGGAAGACTGTCCCGGCCTAGGAGGAGCCAAGGAAATGCCAGTAGGGGGAACTGACTGAAGATGAAATCCGCGTTTCTTTAAAATCTTATTTTTATTTACGGGCGTAGTCATAAATTAATCACCTATATAATATACTTCTCCACCGCAATAAAAACCAGTAATAACAATAAAACAAATGAGACATAAAGAACAATATAACATAGGGACGTGAAGGGGAAACTATACATATGGGAAAGAGTCCTGTCCACGGCAGAAGACCCAAGTCCAGAGCCAAAC